>JZLH01S0591065.1:11315-30035 GCA_001188425.1 Eucidaris tribuloides | reverse complement strand
GTTAGATTTAACACCCGTGGTGTTAAATGAAACACCGCTCTCTTTGCAGTGTATTCGTGTCCTTAAAGGCCCACTGTCAAGGTTCAACTCAATCACAGAGAGGATGACAACTTGTCCTGGAATATAGGCACATATTCACAAACGGACTGTTGCAGTGCCATAGGGTAAAGACTATGGGAGAAGAACAAATGTATTTTTTCACACTGACATGGCTGTTTCCGTTGCATTCTGGGTATAATTTCGGCCTTTAATTACTTTATGAATGACGTGTCGGTGAAATCTGAAGATCAGTAATTATCTTAAATTTGACAAAATACACACAATACAACCTGTGGTTCAGTATGTGTGTCAGGACCACTGAACTTACTCCGTTTACTAGCATTATTGGAATAGTCATCAATAAGGTAGATGGATACTAATCTGCATGAGACTATTGCATATAATATGTTATATGATATAATAACATTCATGAATGCACATAGTGCACATTTGCAATGATGTTATATCCCTCTTTGAATATTCATAAGCATTTTCTGAAACGTAATTGGTCAATATTGATGTTCGCAGAATCAAAAAATAATTCCACTAGACATTAAGAATCCTCGCCAAATTTTTTTTTTTCATTATTTTTGTCTGGGCAGCACTGCGCATGCTCAATTTACTATTTGGGCCTGGGCACTACTGCGCATGCTCACTACCCGGAAACAATAATGGCTGTGTCGATCGCCGCGACACTCAAAATGACAATTTGAGTGTCTAATTTCTTAGTTATTTTACGATTTTAATGTTATTTTTACATTTCATTGATGTTGTGATGAAGATTTCATATTAACCCTTCGAATTACTAGCGCCGATTTTATGAAACGTAAATTTAAATGCGGAAAATTAACAGAAATTTGACTCGCATCGCGTACGGCTGCGGTTTACTGGGCCAGCCCGCACGCGACGTGTGCGGGCTGTGTATTACATAGCAAATTCGTAAGTTGCGTACAATGTGACTGTGGTTATCTACGCATTTCAATTTGTTAGCTCAACACCACTTCTGGAGTTCGCATAACATCATTGTTAAAGTTAAATAAGTCGGAGCGATATAAAACAAATATACCAAGCATTAAGTTCGAAAGTATAGTGAAATTATCTATCTTCGGATGAACTGGCAGTAATATATTATAATATTATATATAAATATTACTATGCCAGTCCCTCCTCAAATAGATAATTTCCACTATACTTTCTCACAGCTTGGTATATTTGTATAATAATATTCATGAATGCACATAGTGCACATTTGCAATGATGTTATATCCCTCTTTGAATATTCATAAGCATTTTCTGAAACGTAATTGGTCAATATTGATGTTCGCAGAATCAAAAAATAATTCCACTAGACATTAAGAATCCTCGCCAAAGCTCCGTATATTTTTCATTATTTTTGTCTGGGCAGCACTGCGCATGCTCAATTTACTATTTGGGCCTGGGCACTACTGCGCATGCTCACTACCCGGAAACATTATGGGCTGTGTCGATCGCCGCGACACTCAAAATGACAATTTGAGTGTCTAATTTCTTAGTTATTTTAGGATTATTCATGTTATTTTTTACATTTCATTGATGTTGTGATGAAGATTTCGTGTTAAACCTTCGAATTATAAGCGACGATTTATGAATCATTTATTCAAATGTGGAAAATTTACAGAAAAATTGACTCGCATCGCGTACGGCTGCGGCTTATTGCGCCAAACCGCACGCGACGTGTGCGGGCTGTGTACATGTTGCAGTGTACATATTGCACAGCAAATGCCTCAGATGCTTACATAGTCAATGTCAGTAGCGAGACTAGGAAGAAACCTCTCCGTGTCGGAAGCAGACGGCGGTAAATAATTTATGCATTACGCATTATTTTATAAGCACAACGCCACTTTTGAAGTTTGCGTAACGTTATTGTTATTGTTTTATTAAGTTATTGGGATATTAAACAAATATACCAAGCATTAATCACAGCTTGGTATATTTGTATAATAGATTTCACATATCATACATGATGAAACCATTGCACGGCAATTGTCTAATATAAGCTAAGCATTTTGGTGCAGGCCAATAATACAAAAATCCAAGTCAAAATTTAGTGGTCACATCATTCCAATAAAACACAGTTTTCAGATCCTATACTTTGCACTACAAGGTTCTTAGATGGTCTTTTTTCTATATATCTGTATTTACACGATTTTATTCATTTGCAGGTGGGGAAGGGGCATGCAAAAGCGATCTATATATATATCTCTGTATTTACACGATTTTATTCATTTGCAGGTGGGGGAGCGGCATGCAAAAGCGATCACTGGCTTAAATCAAATGAACCCCGTGCTTGTATGTCCGTAAGCAAACTTTAAAAATTACGTTCAAAAGTATTATTGTTACGTTTAAGATAATAAATAGAAGCTGTTTTTAGTAGGTCTGTACATAATAACATCGTTGATCTTTTTTCCCCACTGCACCGATATTATTAAATAAAATCTTAAATTTGTATTCAAATTTTATTATAACGTGCGAAAGAAAACAAAATTAAAACATGATTGAGGAGTGTGTTTCACTTTGAATTTTCAAATTCCATAGAAAGTTTTTTTTTCAAAAAGGTCTTTCTTGGCAGTTTCTCGCTTATTTCACCAGTTACAGATATTGGGGTATTTTTATCAGCGTTGCCGTGTATTCTTCAAAGCTGACCAAGCAATGATTATTGACAAACCTGAAGGATAAAGTTTTACCTAGCGTGAACAAAATGAAAACGAGGAAATTTGTTCCTGGATCAGGGAGGAATGGGCTCGGATTTTGCAGACAAGTTTTGTCTTTTGCCAGGACAAAGTGTGCCTGTGCACTTGAAAACAAGAATGTTTTCATGACACAAATATACTTACTTACTTACTTACTTACACATACATGTATACATACACACACGCGCGCGCACACACACACACACTCACACACAAACACACACAAACAAACAAACAACCAGACAGAGTGAAAAGGAGCAAGGGAGAGAGCGTAGCATATCTACTCGTTGACTCTTCCGCACCCCTCGAAAAACGAACAAAACTAAATCAACAAACGGGAAAATAATAAGGAATTAACATCGCAAACGAGACCAAGTTATGCAAGGTGTCTGTATGCAGGGAAAATTCCCTACAAAACAATATAGAATAGTTCGAATATGTATAACGAATAACGAACGAATATTGGCCCGCCAAATATTGAAGATGACGGGGGGAGGGATATCCGTAAATTGGACAAAGGACGTACCCACGTATAGCCCAAGATTGAGACAAAGGGCACTATTCAAATCTGCACTACGATACTTCAATTTAAAATTATATCATTAATATTTATGACCATATATTTTGTGGCGATTACACGTTATCAAAGAGAGAAAGAGAATCATCTTACCTTTGGCTGGACACTGGGTATTCTCGCGCAGAATTGTGAGTTTCTTTTCTGGGCTCCACGTTTCCCCGATACCTAGCCAAGTCGCCCCCGTGCTGCCCCCACCAGGATTCGGTGCGGGAGTCGTGTCTACCTGCCGAGACCAGTCTTGGTGTACTACAGCCGGAAATGTTTAATCCGAATATAATTTGGGCAAAATATTGATTATAAACAATGTAGCTGGAGGTACAGTGGACAAGTTGCAGCTCTGAGAGGGTTGTTTTCGGTGCCTGACTATTTTTTTTTTTCGGGTCATAAATCTACCGACGCGTCCTTTGGGAAAGGATGTGAGAAATCAGAAATTTTAAGATTTTGTTTTGTTTTCATTTTCGACACTGGTTGTGATATAAAGGACAAGGACGTTTTCGAATGCAAAGAAATGGTGATAAGAAAACAAAGTTTTGTTTATTCATATAAGATTTACTTTGGAATTTGGAAACTCTGCTACAGGTGTTACATATGCATATACAAGAAGAAGATCAGGGGTATAAGTAGCAACAGGAGTCGTAGAAGAAGAAGCAGAAGAAGAAGAAGAAGAAGAAGAAGAAGAAAGAAGAAGACGACGACGACGAAGAAGAGGTTTCGCGGCACCCTGACCTCAGGTTGATTTTGATAAAGCAGAAAAATGGGGGAAACACATTAATGACAGTTTGGCGAAAATCCACCAAAGAATAACAGAGTTATGTAGTTTCAAAGTTTCAATTTTGTGACGTCATATGCGAGCAGCTCCCTATATGTCACGTAATATAATTCCATAAACTGTCATTTTTTTAAATGTTTTTTGATAATTGAATGGGGTTTTTTTCATAGACGGCTGTATGAAATAATGTTTGTGATAATACATTGAATGCACAGGTAAAATCAAGGTAAAATCACTTTCAAATTTATGAGAAAACGGTACTTTATGGAATTTATATCACATAACATATTGGGAGCTGGTCGCATGTGACGTCACAAATTAAAAACTTTAAAATTTCATATCTCTTTATTCTTTGGTGAATTTTCGTCAAATCTTTGTTAATATGTTTCTCTCATTGTTCTGCTTTTATTAAAACCAACTTGACTCAGGGTGAACCTTGCCTTTAACAACTTCTTGGATTCGTCCCTAAATTCCAATATCGTTCTAAACGTGAGTTTATGCGATTTCATTCCCATATGTCAATCATATTCCCAATTACCAATGTGCGTGTTATTTAAAAGTATACAGTGTGTGCGTGTCTGTGTGCATATAAATACAGATGCATGCATGTATTTCCATATATTTATTTCTTTAAGTTACAATGTATAGCACTGTACTTTTACAATGTACCAATACATTTTTATTTTGTACAACACAGTAATATGATAATAAGCATCCTTTCACGTCTGTTTCTACCTCATGTTTTCGGTTATCATTGTAATGTATTTTGTAATATAAATTACCAGTCTCTATTTTCCATATTTTGTATTATGTTATAGGATTGTCATGCTTTTAAATTTAGCTTATGTGTTATTCCTTTTTGTATGGTATAGTAACGCATCAAATCAATTGTATTCCTACATAATTTATGAATTGTTTTGTAATCTTGCTGTATAATTGTGAAAACGGACCATACAAATGAATAAATAAATAAATAGATAATAGATAAATAGATAAAAGTTTAAAGTAGAATGAAACCCAACTTCTTGTTACTTTCAGAGAATACAGAACAGTAAAAAAAATGAAACAGTGAAAATTTGGGCAAATTCGGTCGAACTGTTCAAGGATTCTTATATTGGAAACTCTACTACTTTTTGAGATGAGAGTGTGGAGAACTCCCTATTGGCTTTGTACACAAAGTTTCATTTGTTCTCATTTGTTCACGAAATATCTGATTGCCTCATGCTTGTTGTACAAGTATATCCCAACAAAAAAATGATTCTACATGGGTTTTTATCTGAAAGAATTTGATTATCTTCTCAACTGACATTTCAGAAATAACGTAAATTTGTGAAAATTTGTGCACAAAACCAACAGGGAGTTTTTCACACTTTCTTCTCTAAACGTGGTAGAGTTGCCAATTTAAGAGTCCCCATAATAAGGATTACATAAACTTTAAACACCGGTAACTCTTGAATGGTTCAGTCAAATTTGCTCAAACTTTCACCATTTTCTTTCTCCAATTCTTATCTATTCTCTGAATGCAAGTAGATGTCTGGGTCTCATTCCCTTTGAATTTACACATTATCCTCTTTTCACCACGAACATTATTTTATAGCAACACAGTATCGATCTAACAAATTCCAGAATCGATCAACATAGGAGTTACGTGAGGCGGAAAACGCCATATCAAATTTCACACTTCAAATAAATTGATTTGCCCATCCCAGATAAGGTTGTCTGAACGAATCTAGAGATTTTCATTTCAAAACTAAA
Source organism: Eucidaris tribuloides (assembly GCA_001188425.1). Lineage (NCBI taxonomy): Eukaryota > Metazoa > Echinodermata > Echinoidea > Cidaroida > Cidaridae > Eucidaris > Eucidaris tribuloides. Next base: position 24,166 of record JZLH01S0591065.1, on the reverse strand, counting down.
ACTGGAAAAACACAAAGAGATCCATACTTCTATATCCTCGTTATCATTCGGCAAGACGATTGGATGAATGTTACAAATTACGTTTGTTGAAATCGTCTATGTCTTGGGAATACGCACACCTTATAACCTGAAACTTATCTGTGATTAAGAGAGACAGAACGAGATTATGGTTTTGTTTCATAACGTGAAAGCACTTTACCGATGATTGACAAGCTTGGCAATAAATATGTTCAGGACAAACGAGAAAAGAAATCTTCGGAATTGAAAACAAGATGACAATGCAAAACAAAAGCTATGTGAACTCTTGGTATTTTATAATTTTCTATTTTGTCGTATCATTTAATTAATTCAGATTCATTTTTAAAATCTTCAACGATTGATACGATTTCTCTTTAGCTACATACCGTATTAACCAATTTCCAATGTGGACAGGATAAAGTGATCATGTATTTTATTGTTTTCCAATGTGTCATATACTATTGTACATATTATCCTCCTACTCCTGTCTTAAAAAAACATTCTATCTATCGACAAAATATTTACTTTTTGATCAATACACAGCTTTTATCTGAGAAATGATGGAAAATAAAATGGGTATAATCTTACAATAATATTATCTTTTTATTATGTTTTTATTATCTGTCTCCGCAGCAAATGCATATTTTAACTACTGACACTCCGTTACAATTGATGTTGACTTTATCACCATAACTTCTCCTGCTGATTTACTGCTACTACTACTACTTCTACTACTACGACTACGACTACTACTACTACGACTATTACGACTAAAACTACGACAACGACTACGACTACGACTACTACTAGTACTACGACTACGACTACGACTACGACTACTACTATTACTACTACTACTACTACGACTAGGACGACTACGACTACGACTACGACTACTACGACTACGACGACTACTAAGACTACGACGACTACTAAGACTACGACGACTACGACGACTACGACGACTACGACTACGACTACGACGACTAAGACGACTACGACTACGACTACGACGACTACGACGACTACTACTACGACTACGACGACTACGACGACTATTACTACGACTACGACTGCTACTTCTACTATAGATACTATTACTACTACGACTACGTCGACGACTACGACTACTACTATTACTACTTCTTCTTCTTCTTCGACTACGACGACTACTACTACGACTACGACGACTACGACGACTATTACTACGACTACGACTGCTACTTCTACTATAGATACTATTACTACTACGACTACGTCGACGACTACGACTACTACTATTACTACTTCTTCTTCTTCTTTCCTTCTTCTCCTTCTCCTCTTCTTCTTTCTCCTCCTCCTTCTTCTTCATACATGTTTGTTGTCGTAACTTGATATTTCACTTTTTTATTTCATTGATGTAAAAGTGGGTTCGAGTCCCGGCCGGGTCGTACCAAAAACTTGTTTTAATTTAGTATTATTATTATTATCTTTATCATCATCATTACTATTATTCTACTTGTTTTCTTCTCCGTCTGCTTTCATGCCTCCTTCTTCCTCCTTCTCGCCATATTCGTCTTTTCTTTGTTCTTCATTTTTTTTTGTTCTTTATCTTCCTCTGCAAAAGCAGGATAATCAGGTGCAACCAGTTCATAATGATCGTTGTCTGTGTTATAAAAGTGATTGATGCATGCAACAAACAAAATTTGATCAACTTTTTCCCCTATATTTCCTCTCTATTTTGACCTTAATGTGGTTGTTTCTCGTTGCTCTTCTTCTCGTTCTCAGATTTTGTAACTTCTTCTTTTCCCTATTCGTCTTCTTCCAGTTTTCTGTTCTTCATCTTCGTCATCTTCGTATTTTTCCTCTTCCTCTTCCTTTCGTTCTGATCATTCTTCCTATATATCTTTTTAAATTTCCTTTCTATATGTAAGGTTCATCATCAAAGTTTATTGGTGCATGCAGCCACTGTATTGAATAGAGTCTATAAACAGAAAAAGAGACGAATCATGTACTAAAATGAGCCAAGTTTGTTCTAAATACCCCCATTTCTCTCAGTTTTGCCCCAGTTTTACTTCTCCACCTTGTTCCATGTTATGAACTCGTGACCCCATAACCTAGTTAAGATAATATATTATTCTGGTTTGAACACGAAGTGACAATGCCAATTGGTCGTTTCGCTGATGATGGTCCGTTTTCTCGACCGCACAGCTCCCAAGCGTAAAGACGGGTAATTATGGTTTCAACCAAAGTGCTGAGAGATGTCAGCGAATCTCGTCTGCTGCGGGGTTCTGCGGTAAGACGTTGCTACACCTGGACAGTCGTGACTGCTAATTACGACATCACGGTCACTTAATACTCCAAAATTACGCTCTTTCCGATTTCCATAATCTCTGTTTTTGTCTAAAACTGGATAAAACAATTAACGAAAGGATTTGTGGGGAAACTAAAAATACAACCGTGGGATTAAGCATCAAATTAGATGCAGAGGGGGAAGTTTAAACAAATGTGTAGAGACGAGACAGACGGATTGACTTGGCCTGTCATTTATTTGTATCTGTTTGTTTCGTAAAGAAGACTTCGAATTTCAAAGTAAAATCTTATTATGAAATTCATTTCCATCAATGAAATTACCCCCTAAAATTACAACGTGACATACACAATTACGACAATGAACGTATTGCAATTGTATGAAGAAGAAGAAGAAGAAGAAGAAGAAAAAGAAGAAGAAGAAGAAGAAGGTGGAGGAGGAGGAGGAGACGAAGTGGAGGAGAAAGAGAGAGTATAAGGAGTATGGTGATAGTAATTAGGAGGAGGAGGAGGAGGATGGTGATGATGATGATGGTGATGGTGACGATAATGATGATGATGATGATGATGATGATGATGATGATGATGATGATGATGATGATGATGATGATGATGATGATAATGATGATGGTGATGGGATGATGATGGAGATGTGTAGTGCTACATGGAGGATAACAGTGAGTATTGAACAAAGTTCTGGATCTCCTTCTATATTTCCTTTACATGATATTTCAAACTCAACTTACTACGAATCGTTATGACCGAATTTGGAAAAGACGTTGTCTTAAAACCAGTAGACCTCTCCGAGGTCGACGACACCAATATGATGCTAAAAAGCCACAATGTACATACAAAAGCGATATCATGAACCTTATGTCAGACAAAATATGCTCTCATGCTAGTCCGTCGCTCCGCCTAGCCCCATATCCCATCATTCCATGCGGTTATCAATCTCTTTGACAACCCCATGTCCAGTACTGTTTCTATAGCGCACAATATTTCTTCCACTGTGCGAGGAGCAATTAAAGGTAGACGGTTGAAGGGAAAGTTTAGTTTTGGCGTAATTTGAACGCTTTATGCCCAAAGGTCATATTACACCAATAATAGATTCTGAGTGTCTTTCGTTTTCTTTTATTAATTAATGAAAAATCGCGGAGGGGGAGTGGCGAGATTTTCGACTACGTTTTACAGTATTTCATCCACAGCACCTCAGCAGAAAAATCTGACTCTGATTTTTTTCACCCAAAGTACATTTCTTTCTATGTTATATGTTTCATAAGATGTGCGACTTTGTCAGGATATTGTGGTAACAGGTCACATACAGCGTGTTTCTATTGAGCCTACCGTATTTATCCGGATAAAATTTAAGCAGCTAATAGCGGAGAAGGTCTGTTTCTATTGGATTGCGTTTTCCGGAAAGCACGATCGATCCTACCGGGATCGTACGATTACCGGCTAAGAGTCCGTTGGCCTGGATTGCCACAAGGTATTGTGGGATGACCGAGGTCAAATTTATGCTCAATCAAACACACGCGCGCTGCAGCCAGAGGTCATGTATACCGATCACGTGGTTTTGTTTATTTCCGGTTTCTCACCGGCAAAAGACGGATAATGGCGGAGAAGGTCTGTTTCTAATTGACGTCTTACGGTACCTTTCTCCTCTATTATCCTGCAAAAAGCAGGATAAATACCGGCGAAACTTTCTCCGCTAAAAGACGGATAATGGCGGAGAAGGTCTGTTCCTATTAAGATATTCTCCTCCATTAGCCGGTTCACTCCGGAAAACTAGCTTCAATAGAAACACGCTGATATACACTCTAGCTATAGTGTATATATTGGTATATGTTTCACTTTATTTGATTTTGGGGGCATTTGTTTTTTCATTTTCTACTTCTCCCAGTCATTTCACTGCCCTTTAAAGGGCATTGATATGTTTGCTAGAAGTCTAAAATGCTCTAAGACCCAAACAGGTTGAAACATATACCATTGTATACATCGGCTGGAGTGTATCTTCGGACTGGATAGTCTGATTCACAGACCCTACTCGCTACCGCCTGGGCGGGCACAGCCGAGCGCGTCAGTTCTTCTGGCAGCAAGTTCTAACAGTGCCCAGTCTTATTACTGGACATACTAGTGTGATTGCATTAAGAGAAAAAATGAATAACGCCTGTAAAACAGGCTACATACTGGAAGGATTTGTCTTGAATTTGTTAAAGTAATAGACTAACATTGTGGAGCTTCAAAAAATTGTCAAATTTGATATCTGAGCTACATAGTAGTGTTCAAATGGACAAATAAACACTGTAGAATACAAACGTTTGGAAAGTTATGCCTCCAATGGCAAGGTATGCATGAATAAACAATTTATACTCCGGTGGATGATAAAATAGCCTAGATCTGCACCCAGTAAGTATATGGGAGGAAATGGGCAGGTGAATCTGGTCAATATGAATGCTTGTATATTTTCACTTTTTTAAAGCACTACATCATTTTGAAATACAATTTTTTCAGGGCTTCATTTTTAGACCTTATCAAAGACACTTGGAGCGTGGAGGATTATGTAGCTCACATTTTTTTAACTGTGGTAAATGTAAGCCAGTGGCCTTAACTTGTGGAGAAGCAACCGTTCATTTACCAGTATTGAAATATTCTGATGCCTTCATTTAAAAAAAAATAATAATAAATCTCGTATAAAGCTATACCCAACAAATGTGCTTGTAACAAAGATTAGTGATTGACTGATTGTTTAAAAAGTAATAAACCTTTGACCATGAAATTTAGACTGCAGAAGTCTTGAATAGGGCACTTAATTCTAGAGTAGTTTCACCCCAAAGTATGCCGACTTTTCCTCTCTTGCTATTCGTCTTTAAAGTTGATTTGACAAACATGTTTTGGAATTCTGTCATAATTTCATCGATCAAATCTCCTTTCACGTTGGGGTGGTCGTGTCAATTTTGTCGCTAATCGTCAATTGATTGACAAGATACTCACGACCGTGACAATAAAATAAATTTGACATGTCCTTCCCGCCACCTATGTAGCCGAATGTCGATAAACGTTCTAAGAAGAGTTGATCAGAACAGTGTGTATCATGATTGTCATTGACACTGCTTTGGTGAATAAAATATAATTTCCCTGCATGGTCTTTTATACGGGACGCAGCCACACCTCCCCAGGATTCGACGCCAGCAGGGCTGCCACTCAAAATTTTATTTCCCCCTACGCCGCACGCGTATTTTCCCTATACGGACACCACTTTTCCCCTACGCCTAATTCCCCTACAAACCTATGTTTTCCCCTACAAAAACCGACTTTTCCCCTACGAAGGTATATTTTCCCCTAAAAACAAATAACCTTAGTAAATGCAAAATATTGATCACGATTTCTTCGCCGGAGATGGACAAAATGTACAAATATAATCGGAAATCCTTTGAGAATTTAGCAATATTTCTGAAAATTGTCAAAAACCCTTACTTCCCCTACGGAAGGTCATTTTCCGCGTAGGCATCCCCTACAACCTACGGTTGGCTAAAATCCCTACGGTAGGGGGTTTCCCCTACGAGTTGCATCCTTGGACGCCAGTCCTGTGGCGACGAATGGGGAGAAACATTTTCAAACAAGTCACATAATGGCGCTCACATTTTGCCAGCAGTGTGTGAAATAGATTTTAATCGTTCCTGTTTATTTTTAAAGGCAAAGTTCGCCCTGACGCTAAAGGTCAGTGGCATGATTGGGAACACTTGAAAATGCCTCAAGAACCAAATGAGTTGAGATATATGCCAACCATACACCAGCTGGAGTGGATCTTCCAGCTGGAAGGATTTGTCTCTAATTTGTTTACTTAAGGAGAATCAAGTATGAACATTAATTCTATCGGGGCACGATAAAAAGACCCATAAAGAGCCACACAGCAGGGTTGTTTGGCACGAGAGATATTGACATTAGTTATTTCAAAGTGAGTCAACGTTTGACTATAAAATTTTTCACAGGAGAATCCTTGCATAGTTTACTTGATTTTAAAGTAGTTTCAGCCCAAGTTGAGATCTACACCCAATCATGTCATTTACCTTTAAGATGGTTTCAATAAAAAACAGAAAAATTAAATCCACCCTAGAATAACAGAGTTATGACGTTTCAAAGTTTTAATTTTGTGACGTCACATGTTGGGAAGCAGATCCTCAATATATACCATGTAATATAAATTCCATAAATTGTCATTTTTTCAATGGTTCATGATAATTGAATGTTTTGTTTTGTTTTTGTCATAGAAGTTTTTATGAAATAATGTTCCTGATTATTAAAAGCACAGGTAAAGTCATTTTCAAATTTCTGAGAAAATGACACTTAATGGAATTTATATCACATGACATATGGGGAGCTGCTCGCATGTGACGTCATGAAATTAAAATTTTGAAACTTTATAACTCTGTTATTCTTTGGTGGACTTTCGCCAAGCTTTCATTAATATGTCTATCTCATTTTTCTGCTTTTATTAAAACCAATTTGACGTCAGGGTGAACCAAGTTTGGCGTTGAATGTTTGCCCTACATTTCAGTAACTATGCTACGCCTCTCACACCATGTATATAATTTTGATCTTCCGAAACTAACTTTTAGGCTTCACACGCCGAATAGCTTGAGAAAATGAATAATTGTTCATTCAAACCAACCTAAGATTAAAGAGAACACACAGTACTGGTTGATGATGGAAAATCTTTCATGAAAATTAAACATTTCATTGGTTTCCAGGTTAGAGTATATCACATTTGCATTACAATGTGGGACTAATTCACTCCATATGCAATAAAAAGATGAGGGATTGGCAGTTCGAACAGGTGAAGTTTTCCATGTGATGTGCCCATTCCATTGCTCAAGTGTATTTTGTCCCACATATTGATTTATGTGTTAGCACTTTGTCAGCAGTGGGGATTTGTGTAGCAGATTTGTCAAAAACGAAGTGTTCTGTTATTTTTAACTACTCTCTCCTGTACTATAGTGACATTTTCAGAATACCATCTGTTCACAGAAGGTTCGAAAGCAGCTGATATCAAAATGATGTTGTTCTGCAAGTAGTCAACCAGTACTGTGTATTCTCTTTAAGATGTGTGTTTTCTTTTTGGTTGCTTTTTTTTTTGATGAGCGTATCTTTGAATGGAGTGACTTGATCAACATGGACTGAGACTTCATTAATTAACTCTTTCAGTGCCGTAGGTGCAAATATGAACCATACATTACACAAAATGTTCATAGAGCTGTTATTTCTCTGGCATGTTAAGAGTTACGATGGAATTCAGAAAGAAACAAGGAAGTGTATAAAACGCTTTTGAATATGACGTAAAATCTCTGGTAAAGACCTTGAAATCACTTTGATTAATGATGGTACTATTTGAGGACAGACATCTTGGGAAAATACTGGTCTATACACACTTATATTTCAACAACTGCTTACCGTTGTTTAAAGGTATTTATATTATATTGTCTGGCCTTGAAGGGGATACCAGAAAATATCGCCCAAGCTAGAATCATATTGCACGAGTCGAAGACGAGTGCAATATGGTTCTCGCGAGGGCGATATTTTTGGTATCCCCTGAAACAGGCCAGACAATATAATTATTATTATATATATTAGGCATTTTTCAAACTTAAATTCATACAACCAATTTGGACCACTGAATTCCCTTGCTGCCTCACCTGCGGTCTTATTTACGTTCGGAAAAGTCGAAGGCACAGCCACATTTTTTTTTCTCTTTACGTTGCGCGTGTAGTATTCGTGCTGTATAGATCGCGCGCGGTGCTGCAAATATGGCATCCAGGGTCCAGCGCGTATGTGCGTTAGCGTCGATTTACGCAGCGACATATTTTGCGCACGGCGCGCAAGGGATGCGGTAGCGGGCAATATCAGAATTTATGGCCCGGCTTTAAAGCACAGGTTAATATGGCAAAATACCGGAAGAATGGTAATATCGTGTAATACGGCCCGGGATGAACACACATAGGACACAGCACACAGTGTGCAAAATATGGCTTTTTATTTCATCACTAAAATGCCTAATTTATGTAATAATGGCTAACATTTACCACAGTTAAACAAATCTGAGCCACACGATTCCCCATGCTACCAGCGTCTTTGATGAGGTCTAAGAATGAAGCCCTGAAAATAATTGTATTTCAAAATGATTATTTAGTGCTTTTAAAAAGTGAAAATCGTCGGTTGACCAGATTCACTTGCCCATTTCCTCCCATAGACTTACTGTGTGTACATCTAGGCTATTAAAACTCGCCCCGATTTTTAATTGTTTATTCATGCATAACTAGCCATCGGCAGTGTAACTTTCCAAACTTTTTTTCAATGGTGTTTATTTGTCCATTTTTGAACATACTATGTAGCTCAGATATCAAGTTTGACAATTTTTTTAATTGAAGCTCCACATGTTAGCTATCACTTTAAACTGTCACTTGCTAACAACATTTGAACAAGATTTGAACAATGCTGTTCATATTTTAACCAATATTGTTTAAAAGATGGATTCAATAATCATGGTTGTTTAAAAATTTAAACAATGTTGTTAGAGTGACAGGCTTAAACAACGGTAAGCAGTTGTTAAAATATTTTAAACAGCGTTTTTACTGTGTAACATGTTGTAGAAATAACTGAATGAAGGTTTATTTATTGCCATTTCACAATTCTGATTTTAATTTCCTCTAATCAATCCTCGAAATTTTTCGGATATTTTTTTTCAGTTGACGTTCATGACATTTATTCCTGTGGATCGTTCTTTACCTGTGTGGAGCCCAATCGGATCTGTCGTCACGTGACTTATCCTTCAAATCGGCGCGGGAAATGACTGGAATGCGGAAGAGGAACGAGTCTTACATCAAAATGACATTCCGATTAATTCATATTACATAACGAACCTTGGATTCCATCCTGTCTCTTCCTCAGTGTCAATTTTTGCATTCCCGGTCTCCTTGACAACCGATGATAAACGCTTCGATGTCATCAATGTAAATCATTTACAGAGATGACGTAACAGTAGTTACGAAAGTTTATTAGCCAGAGTTATGGATTTTTTTTTATGAGCAATGAGATAGTTTTCCTCTATGGAAAGAGCGTAAAATACATTTGTTTTGTAATTTATTTCATGCATTTGCTCTTGTATTGATTAATGATTTACTTTTTTTTTCATTTTAGCTTAACCTGTCGACTACGGAAACGGATGTGCAGTGTGTTAGTTCTATGTGAATTACAAAATTTCGGGGATGACAGGGTAAAGCATGATTGGAGGTAGTCCGCAACTTGGAGTAAAACTATTCTAGAATCAAGTGAACTATGTAAGGATTCTATTGTGAAAATAATGTAGACAAAATTAATGTTGACTCATTTTAGAATAACTTCCATCATTATGCCTTGTGACAGACAAATCTGCTGTGTAACTTTCTATGGGATTTAATTCTCTTGGCCCTCAAGACAAATAGACTGGAATGTCCACACTTGAATCGCCTTAAAGTGATAGGCTAACATTGTGGAGCTTCAATTAAAAAAAAATTGTCAAACTTTGATATCTGAGCTACATAGTAGTGTTCAAATGGACAAATAAACATCCTAGAATACAAAAGTTTGGAAAGTTACACTGCCAATGGCAAGTTATGCATGAATAAACAATTAAAACTCGGGGCGAGTTTTAATAGCGTAGGTGTACACACAGTAAGTCTATGGGAGAAAATGGGCAGGTGAATCTGATCAACTTACCATTTTCACTTCTTTAAAGCACTAAATAATCGTTTTGAAATACACTTTTTTCAGAGGGTCATTTTTAGGCCTTATTAAAGACAATGGTAGCATGGGGAATCATGTAGCTCAGATTTTTTAACTGTGGTAAATTTTAGCCAATACCTTTAAGTAAACAAACTCAAGACAAATCTTTCCAGCCTGGAGATCCACAGACAGGTGGTGTATCTTTCAATCAGATTGGTTCTAGGGGCATTTTTATTTCTCCGAATCATGTCACTGCCCTTTAAAAGATACACATGTGATTTTATTGCAGAGTAATTGAATTGCTGGGCTAATTAAAAAAAAAATAAGAAAAAGGTTCCGCACTCTCAATAAAAAGTCTGCAATTTAGTCTACCAACACACCAAAAAGAAGATATCGAGAAAACAAATCGAAAGACTCAGAAATGTCTTTCAAGTGCCGTAAGATGGGGCTATTTATTTTTCCTTCTGTAATTTCAGCCGCAAAGTCGCACAACTGAATGACGATTAAACCTTTGTCGACCACTCTCATTTTATTTTCATTTCATTAACGCGAGAAAAAATGCTAACAAGTTAAAACTGTTATATTCTCCAATTAATATGAACTACTTTCTTTCATTAACAGCACCGATATCTCAGTTGATGATTTTGTTTGGCTTCGTGTGTGTTTTATTTCTCTCTCCACCTCTTCTTCTTCTTCTTCTTCTTCTTTCTCTTCCTTCTCTTATTGAGTTCTTCTTATTTTTGCCCCCCCCCCGGTCTTCCTCCTCATCTTCTTCTTCGTATCTTCCCCCTCCTCATTTTTTTATCCTTCCTTCTTCTTCCCCTTCCTCCTCTTCGCCGTTTTCTCTCTATCCACCTCGCGTCATATTGAACTCAGAGAAGAAAACCTCGATAAACGCAACAAACAGGATAAACACAATTTGCACGTAAAGGTGCCTATTGCCGGGGTCTGTTTGACGGGCGGTCATCGGGTTGGGACACGGACTACGCTCCGCTGGCAAAGCTTTGGGTTGACCTCGTTACTATAGTAGCAGGAATAATTTCCGAAATTGTAATTCACTGAGAAGAAAATCGTTCCTGACAAAGATGACACTTCTTGGCAAATTAGTTTTGACAGAAATAACCATGCGTGAGCAGATCAATTTCCCTCACCTTTTCCCGTCTGGAAGGAATGCAAAATCGAGTTCCAGTTTTAAAAAAAGGGTACCATAAAATATGTTTGGGTGACGACTGTGACGGTGGTAGAAGCAGTAGTAGTCATGGAAGAAGAAGAAGAAGAAGAAGAAGTAGTAGTAATAGTAGTAGTAGTAGTAGTAGTAGTAGTAGTAGTAGTAGTAGTAGTAGTAGTAGTAGTAGTAGTAGTAGTAGTTGTTGTTGTTGTTGTTGTTGTACACACAAGAAAAATAGGCTCAACTTTGCACCTTTAAAGGTGCAGACCACTGTCACACTGGGAGCACCTTTAAAAGTGCAACTTTGCACCTTTCTGAAAGGTGCAAAGTTGCACCCTAAAGGATCAAAGTTGCACCATAGAAAATAAAAAGTATTCTTCTTTTTCTTGCAAATTGTGTGTTTTTTGTGTGTGAACTGCAATTTACGCTCGTTCCAGTGTTATTTATAGTATTTACATTATAATACACTTTATCAATTAACATTTACAAATATTTATAAACTTGTACAAATATGACCTTTCCGGGGCTCGAACCTGCGACTTTCTGCACGTGAGGCGTAACGCTCTACACACTTGGCCATCACGCTGGCTGTGAAGGTGTTTATTTTTAACTGATTAGCCCTATATTGTATTGGAGCCGAAGGTGCATTATTTTTATCCTTTTAAGGTGCAAACTAGGACCTATAGGCCGTTTTCGTAATATATTCAAGTTCCATGCATACGTTTTAAACAAAGGTTGTTCTTGACAACCTGAAAGCTTGCCAGAGCTTGTCCGACATAGAAAATGTATAATGTATGCAAGTTGCATTTTCAGTATTGAAATTGTATTCATAAAAACAGATGAAGGAAATGGCTCATCACCAGGCTTCGGAAGCGAAAACATCCATAAATTTGAATACGTTATGAAAGTGGTCTATTGGAGGTAAAATGTTTACCTCAAAGGTGCAAACTTGCAAACATGATGGAGTGCGGCGAGCGCTCAGCCGAGAAAGGTGCAGATTTGCGCGAATATCGCGGGAGAAATTGCTCTGCACCTATTTCCGCAAAGTTGTACCTTGTACGCACCTTTATTTTTCAGTGTGTAGTACATGTAATAGTAGTAGTAGCAGGGCGTCGATCCATTTTTCGGATGGGGGGGGGGCTAAAATGAAAAAGTCAACAATTTTCGGCGAGCTCCGCGCACCAGTTGAAATATAGAATTTTGAGCGCAAAGCGCGCCGAAAAAAATGAAAACAGTGTTTGATACTATTTTTATGCTAAATTTTATGGTTTATAGAGTGATTTCAAAGTTTCTAAACATATCCTTGCATTACATATTATGAATATTTCAAGCCGTCAAAGTTATGGGGGGCAAATCGATATGTTTGCCTCCCCCTCCCAATATTTTCATTGGGGTGGCGACTGCCCCCCCCCTGCCACCCCAGCATCGACGCCCCTGAGAAGTAGTTGAAGTAGTAGTAATAGTAGTAGTAGTAGTAGTAGTAGTAGTAGTAGTAGTAGTAGTAGTAGTAGTAGTAGTAGTAGTAGTAGTAGTAGTAGTAGTAGTAGTAGTAGTAGTAGTAGTGGTAGTAGTAGTAGTAGTAGTAGTGGTAGTAGTAGTAGTAGTAGTAGTAGTAGTAGTA
>JZLH01S0591053.1:3557-17175 GCA_001188425.1 Eucidaris tribuloides | reverse complement strand
ATAAACTGTAACCGGACATTTTTTTCTTATTTTAACTGCTTCCATTGTGCCGTTTTGGGGTCCATAATAGCCAGTACCAAAGCAAGTATGAAAGACAGAAACTTTACCTGTTTACGGTGAAGACAAGGAAAATATACTTTGTTACAGTAAACCGCTTGAATAGGGCATTATGATGCTGCTTACTCCAAAACTGTGAAATGTCTGGTTTAATTATAATGATAGGATGTGTTCTAAAGAAATAAACTGAAGAAAAAAAGATTGTCTGCAAAATTAAACCTGTTGAAATTCTGAAGGATGGAATTGTTTAATACTGAAAGGCATTACAAATGATTTGTAGTAGGGTCCTCAAGTTTGCAACTTTGATTGAACATAATGTCGTGACTATACAGGGGGTTATAAAACTGTATCGAAGTTCAAAGGTCGTTCATTTAAAGAATGCAAAATTTGATATTTATTTAAAATAGTTGGGAAAAGAGGGTTATTCTTTGACTTTCATTTGACACATTACGTACATCATCACTCCCGCGAATCAATGAATATTAGACGCGCCTGAAGGTGGATGGTACAAAATGTATTTTTCCATTTTTTATTGAAAATCTGAAAGTTTGAAAATCCATATAGACAATAAATGGTAGCTTATTTTCTACTAACAATTCTAAAGAATGGGTAATATCATTCAGCCTAACCGTAGCCCCATCAGTAAACCATTACAGCGTGCAATTGTGGTCCTTGGATGGGCCTCCAGTTGTCCCCTGACAACCATAATGATTGCTGGGCATCTCCCACTCATCCTGCCACCAGAATTGTCCTTGTCCGGCCCTGTTCTGTGTTGGCAGTCGCGTACATTTGCTCAGATAGTCTTTCTGGATGGACGATCTCTGTCTAGGAACCGCAAACGGAATGCTTTCCTTGTCTTCATTATTCTACCGGTAAGGTGAAATGTTGTTACCACAAATGTCATTTGTCCAGTTGTAAGTTGCACCATGATAACATATCATTTGCTGTTTTGCCTGTCACAATTCATGACTATATTCATCCCACTCCACTACTTGCATCTAAATGATGTAATTGCCTGACAGCTGCCGGACAATCACCCTGTTAGATGAAAATGGAGCAATCAATGTTATTCATCTCTCAATTTCACTCAGTCAAAATAATATGGGAAGGGACATGCTCTCCAGAGATTGCACTTAATTACTCGTTATGTTACATAACATTCCTTAACAGAACGTTAGGAGAGGGGATAACATTTCATTGAAATGAGATTTGCTGTTAAAAATTCAATCAAATCAAAACCTGGAAAGTGTAGTTTGTACCCTTCAGGAGCCTAGTAGTCCTGACAATGATGACGCAAGCAAGGTGTTAAATTAAAGCTGATGAGATACTTCTTATCCCAGTCTAAAAATTAATAGAATGAACTGCGTATTCTTGATATGATTGACCTTTGAACATTGTTACTCTTTTTTTAAGTAACACCCGTAGTATAAAGGCGATTGTTCGCATACTGATAACAAGCTTTTTGATTAAATTTGACACATTTTAGATATCTGATCGGCTGACCTGAATCTTACGAGCGAGACAGTGTCTCACTTTATCCAATTAGATCTAAGTAATTAGTACACTTTTGACCGGGCGAAGTGGCTCAGTGGTAGAGCGTCCGCTTCTGGTCTTGAGCAGTCATGTTGCCTAGGGTGACTGAAACGGAGATAGGCACCGACCGATGTTCCACCATAGGACGGGTTTAACTTTTTTAAAAACCTTTTTAATTAGTACACTTGGAATCCAAATTAGATGACGTCAATCATTCTTCCTTCCGACGCATCTTGGTAGCAGCATCAGACAAAACACCACCGCTTCTACTCCAGCCAGAAACCGAAATGTTGCACTGTAACTTCCAAATTTGTCTGCAATAAGGCCTTTATGAATAAAAAAAATTGTAAAAAAGTATAACAGACACGGTTACAGGTACATGTTAATCACGTTAATAGCAGGATTGGAAGAATTCTCTACTGTCTACGTAAATTTGGCATGAAGCCTTTCTGGTTTTCTGGTCATCTCATAGTACTAGAAAAACGCATTTATGACAATTGGACATCTTGTTCAAAATTATGTTGAGTGCAATTCAAAAAATCAAACTCAGCTTGACATTCAACCAATAAAAATCGAGTATTTCAGAATTGCATTTGATATTGGGAGCTGTACTTAATTGCAGCTGTTTATTCAAATAACCTCATGGTATATCATATCGTTATGAAAAAGAAGAAAAATAAGCTCGTGTCGAACGAGACATTTCTACGACATGCATCATTTTTGCCTATATATAATGTAGCCAGAATTCAGAGTTATCTCTAGCTGACTAGATGTGTACATTATCTCCCCACAGTGCTAAAAAAATGATCATAAAAGGAAAACGAGATCTTCAAATTTCAATGTACTGTCAGGAGACTGATAACATTGGAACGATGTATTTTTTGCTACGAAATCGCCCATGAACTGGTTAGAATATGTGAGAAAATTACTTTACTCTGATTGGAATATATATGTAAACACAACAAAAATGTAACTGCCCTTTTTCCAAAACCCACACCTTTCTAACGAAACAGTTTAGAGCAAAATAATTTGGCAGAAGTGTTTCTGCACTTACTGACTAACATTGGCAGGGAGAGGCGTAGTTCAGATTCTTTGACGTTTGTTTTAATGGTTTTTTCATCCCCCGTGATCGCGCACACAAGAATGTGCACTCTTTGCGGGGGTGTAATTCGGCGGTATCGTGATAATTCGGAGGTATCGCCACAAGCGGCAAAAGAAAGTGGGCACAGTTCTTTGTTGTTGCGCGATAGCACGGGGGGAGGAAAAAACCATTACAAACTGGTTCAGAATCTGAAACTAGGGAGAAGGGCCGCAAATAGAAAGAGGGGCGAAAGCAAAATAGCTTTCCAAATCCAATGAGGGCAAAGCAATTTTCTCTTAAAATGTTTTATGATCATTATTACCTGACAAGTAACCACCTACAAAGGCACCCGTCCCGAAGGATAATTCTACTGCACCAAGTACCGTATAGAACGCGGATTTGGATACAAATTCTCTGATGATTATGATGATCAAAACAGACCTTCCTCCGATGGCTAGGGCACACATGAATGAACAAACTACCATGGTGACGAAATTCCCGATGAATGTATCAACTAGAAGGAATGTCATATTTAATAATGATAATGGAAGATACAAATGCAGTGGACTGATGAGTTTTTGAAAGTCAAATCCTATGGCAATGCGTCCAGTGAAGTTGGCCACTGCTGCAGAAAATGTCAGACCAACTGCGTTAAGGGGGGATATTCCTCTCTGAACAGCGTGTGGAATGAGAAATGCATGCCAACCGCTGTAGACTATTCCGAATAAGAAGTGTGCCACAATGACAACGTTCAAGCAAGGGTTAGCATAAAAATCAGATTCCTTGAATAATTGCAAACTCTTTGCAATCCACTGGCATGTCTGGTGGTATGTATTTTGTCTCTTTGAGATTGAGGTTTTAGAAGACATGTAGGAAATTTTTCCAAGTGACCCGTCTTTTGCAGTCTCATTGATATTGGTTTGCTGGGAGGATGAGAGTAGCGATTGACATTCGTGCTTACAGTCCGTGTCTCCTATCTCATTTGGACTCGATTGAATTTCGGATTCTCCAAGGGCATTTACACTACACCAATCACTTTCATGTTTATCTGGTCGAGGTTGATCCGACCATGTCGCTTGACTAGTTGAAAATCGTTTTCTTGGACTCAATGAATCATCTTCTTTTGCTGTTTCGATTTCCTCGTCGTTAACATGTTGGTGTGGTGATACGTCGATGGCTAAAGCACATGGTATCATATTGCCTATCAGACCGCCTAGAATCATCATAGACCCCCTCCAGTCGTAAATATCCATCAGTATCTCTGACACTAGAGGAACCAGTGTCATTCCAAAGGCAAACCCTGACATCCCGATACTGTAGAACAATTTGAATCGCTCACTGACGTGTTCATCAAGGGCGACAGTCGATGCAATTGCAACCACACAATTTCCAAATCCTGGAAAACAGAAAAGAAAATGCTGCCTGTCAGTAAGTATGAACAATTAGTTTGGCGGTATGGTTAAAGTTTTATTAAAAAGACGTTATGTCTTTCATATAGGTAATATTGCACCAAGAGATAACGTACAGTTTGCCTCATTCGACATGCTTTTAAATGAAGAGTGTAAAATAAGAAGTACTAAAGTCACATAATACTACTTTTGAGAAACAAAGGCTCAAAGTTTTCACATTTGTCTACATATCACAATTGTTTGAGATGTACATTCAAACTTCGTGACGTTAATTGACACAATAAAAGATGAATATGGGACAAAAACAAACATTGTCACACTTGTCGATTTCCAATAATCAATAATCGATATTGTGGACCTGAGTACTTCTTCCTCTACAAACAAGGGTCTAAGGAAAACAAATGCATTTCTTGAATAAATGAATGGCAAAACACTTAATTGTATATATTTTTGGAATTTCCTCAGTAAGACACACATATTATGCAATTTGTCGAATTTGGACGTTGTTTGAAGTTTGACCTCATTTGACCTTTGTATGGAAGTGACCCCATATCTCATCAACAAAGCACAGAATACAGATAAATTATATATTTTCTTAATCCTTGTAACTAGTCGAGTAATTTGAGATACATTTTGAAGAAATCAGACCACTTTAAAAATTTGACCCCGGTTGACCCCTTCCCTGACCCCCACTAGGGAAGGTTCAAATTGACCAAAATTTTGTCAAAAAAATTTCCCGGCATGTACGACTTCAAAACAATCACTATCTCAATTTTGTCAAAATGTGACTTAGGTACTTCTTTAATATTCTACAGTCTTCAAATTGTTTCGCACACAAGAATAATAATGTCACGCTGGTTGCAAACCGCTTGGGCAAAAGCTGATATTGCATCGCAACCCAGGGAGCGTGTCATGAAGAGTTTTGTCGGTGATTCCCACTGATTTTCATTGACAAATTTGCTCCCAGCCAGTGAAATGCATGAAGTTTAGTAGCTCATAACTGTTGTCAGTGAAAATCACCGACAAATCTTGTCATGAAACGCTCCTCATGTTGAGTGGTTCACGTCTCACCTCCTCGCTAAGCCGAATGTACAAGAGGTGATAGGTGAACAGTAGAAGCGAGGAATTGTGCATGTGTCATGGGGTCATCTTTCTTGGTTAGCGTCAATTGTAGCGATAAAATCATTATAGAACAATTCAAAATACAGGTAAAAGAGATTTTCAGACTATTCTAACTCGGGGAGTCGGTAGAAAGTTGGAAGAAAAGTTACAGAATACCGCCCCATGCCATTTGTTCATTCGCGTAGGAAACTGTGTACTTGTTGCGTTAGTAGCGCGTATTCTGCATTCAGAGATTGAAAATGTGTTGAAATATCTCGGTTTAACTGACAATAATTATGATAAGTCAGATAGCCAGTGATAAATTTGATTGTGCAATATGTATTTAATTTTTTGTGCGAAATCACATGAACAGCGGATACCAAATAAAAATACCATTCCGCCAAAAAAGTCTAATAAAAAACAAACAAACAAGAACACACGGAACTGACGCAGCACTCCGAGACGCGGAGGTTTAACACCACAAGTCATTTACCTGACACCTACCTGCTACTGCAAACGCCAACGATAACTGGGCATTACTTTCCACCAAGGAGCTGCAAATGACACTCACAGAGAACAGGATGGCACCGGCGACGATCAACATTCGAGAATAGGAACACCGCCTATAGATGGCACCAACAAAAGGAGCTGAGGATAAAATATACAAAAAATGTTTTCTTTAGTATTCCTCATTACATTATTATCCCTTTTATGTGCATGCATCAGTGGCGGCGCCAAGGTAAAATCTTATAGGAAGGGCGAAATCCGTCGGGGAAAATTTTTTCCTTCAGTAAAAAAAAAATACTAGCCTAACTGCAAGCCAAACAGTTTTCGACAAGCGGGGATGAGGGGGTCGACGACGACCATAAGCATTTTTTGCCCGCCCCCCCCCAAAAAAAAATTACTCACCAAAATGACAATGGGGGTGGGGGAAATTTTCGAAACCGATCAAATTCCCATTTTTAACTACTTTGACAACAAGTCGCCCCCTCTGGCCTCTGCCCCCCCTGTCAGTGGCACCGCCTCTGCCTTATATTAGCCATGAATATAAGTACCCAAAAGGGGATCAAGTAATAGATAACAAAATTCAAAAGTTCTATTCACTCATGTGTCCAGTTACGAAAAGCCGATTTAATTTTGTCACTTCTGTCAAAAGTTTCGCCAGTCTTGTTTCAAAAGCTTGAAAACAGTGCCTTCTGGCACATTCCAAGTTTCATTGAAAAGAATTCACTCTGCATAACGAATCAAAATCAGTATTTGTTGTGTGTACATTTCATTCTAAGTATCTCCACACGTAAAGGTCAAACGCGACTCTGATGGGAAAGAGCTCTACAAACCGGTTCGTATAAAACCCTGAACCATGTGTTAGAGCTCTGTCATTTTTTTAAATGGGGCTTTCGCAATGTTATATAGTATCTTTATTAGTGTCTTAAAATTTGCAATCAGGCCTGTAAATTCTTTGAGATCTTTGACCTTCACCCATCTCCTAAATCTAGGCCCAACAGTTTGCCAAGAATTACACTATAGATCTGATGAAATGAAAGAAGATAAATATGCTTTCCAAGGATGTATGACTTTCTTTACCTGTTTGTTACTAAGACATGAAATATCTTCATCAATCTCGGTTTCTTGTTTTCTGGGACACACTGTATAATTACATGTTTGGCCGATGACAGTGTTTGATCAATGATAGGAGGCGGAGCAAAAGAAAAATCAAACTGTCAACCTGACGAATATACTTTGTTTTAAGTTTTAATTCAATATTATTGGAACCAACTGTGTACTTGACATTGCAAAGCACAAATATTTTGTATTTGATATAAACTTCTCAAAAAAGTTTGGAAATCTGACTTTGATCGATTTTTTCTTCCTCCTTGTAGTAGCAATCAAAATTATGTTTGGTGCAGCAGAAAAATTGTTTAATTTTCTTTGAAAATGATACCCTGCTTGGTATGCTATCGGGGAACGGGCAGTATTTGAAAACACTGGATAAAGTGTAAATTGAAAAGTTGCAAAATGAGCGGTGGTCATGAAGAGTCAATAAGGAATGTGTTATTTTGTATGGAGTTATGTCTTTTGTTCTCTGCAGGTCAGACATGAACGTCAGTTTCAAAAGGAGCCCCTGTCACTTCATTTGTTTATGACTGTAAGATCGAATGGGTTGAGTGCTGTTTTGACATGCCCATACATGTTTTTTTCGTTTGCTTGTTTGCTTGCTTGCTTGTGCACACGTTTGTTTGATTCCATGATAATGTTTGTGTTACAATGCATAATGGTCAAAAGACATTGGGAAACTCACTCATCAGCAGGGAAATAAGAAATTTGTAAGGTGACTTACTAGGCTTGGGTTATTTTGCAAAGCCTTTAATCTCAAAGTCATGAACATTTGTAGTGGCAGGGGCTCCTTCTGAAATTGACATTCATGGCTGACCAGCTGAGAACAAAAGACATAACTCCATACAAAAGAACCTGTTGTTTATTGACTCTTCATGACCACCGATCATTTTGCAGCTTTTCAATTTACACTTTATCCCACATTTTTTGAATACTGCTTTCCCCCTGATAGAACAATCATAACAAGTAGGCTATCATTTTGAAGAAAATTAAATAATCTTTCTGATGGTAACAAACATGGACTGATTACTACTACGCAAAAGGAAAAACAATACATTAAACTCAGATTTCCAAACTTTTTTGCGGAGTTTTCTAAAGTTGGAATTTATTAGCTCTTAGTCCTCTAACCAATCCGAAACTTCATTACATGTATTTGATTTAGAATGAAGACAATGAAGATCTTTATAGGCGAGGAAGATATTCGCGTCAACAGCATATAAAATAATTGTTATTACTTTTCAAAGTTTCATTTTCATTAGTTGAAGACATAAACATGAAATCAAAATTACTGACGAAGTATTTATCATTCATGAGTTAATAAGTACTTTCAACATTTGAGGAAATTGTTCTTACGATATGACCTAAATAGTTGTTAAATTTGTTTGTCATTTCTTTTTTTTATTGGCCAAATTTGTTGTTTTTAATTTTTTTTTACAACGAAAGATGAAACAGTTTGATATAAAATTTTGCCAAGTAATATACTAAGAAAAATCCACCTCTTTTCCAAGTCATTTAGATTTATATCTAATTTACTGGCATAGTACAACCGAAATTGGAAAGGGGGCCAATCGCAACCAAAAGTAGCATGAATTCTTCAGTACAAGCAAGAAATACTGGATATTCTCACGGATTTGGGAATACGGACAGGCTTGGTTTGTTGCAAAGTGGAATAACGATAAATGAGGCGTGTATTGTAAAAAAAGAATCAATTTGAGAAAATGAATTTTCAATTCTTGACGTTTCATCTACGTGTCTGAATTGTAACGATTCTCATTATTTAGCTAATTCTGACCCACTTTTCTCTAACTTAAAAATCATTATGATACACTATGTGAACAAACTCCAAGTGGCAATATTTATGTTTAAATTGCACAATAATCTATTAGTACTCCCATTCACTTTTCATGATGTATTCACTTTAAACAAATCTATACATAATTACCCGACCAGAAATTCACAAAATTACCACCTGAACAATGCCACATTAATAATACGGCATCACGGTCCACATGTATGGAATGCCCTTCCTGGCAAAACGAAATTATGTATCACCTTGTATTCCTTTAAAGCTAATATTGAACGACAACTACTATTAGAATACAATCAATGAAAACATTTATACCTCTGTATATCTGGTAGAATCTCTTCGAAAACATTACGTGAAGTTTCTGTATTTCTCATTTTTTAAAATTTCCTTTTAAATTATATTCCCCGAAGTTAATTTGAGTTGTTTTGTTGTATCAAACTTACAATATCTATATAACTTATTTTATATTTATTTTCTGTAGCTTTTTCCTTTACATGCACATACCCATTCTGAACACAAACTTGTTTCTACTAATATTTTATGGGCTGTCACTCAATTCAGCATTGCTTATGATGGCATCTTCTGTGCAATATCTATACGCTATGCAATACCCCATATGTAACACTACTTTTGTGTAACCTTATTTTATTTCAGAAATCGAAATGTCGTCATAATTGTCAATTACGTATCATATTTCCAGTACCATAATACTTTGTAGTCTTTGGACATGAGCTATCACAGTCTGCGGTCAAGTTGAATATTTACGATAGTCCAAAGATGGACATGGTTTGCGTGTATTGACACCGTTATGAAGGTCACCACACGTTGCGCGTATGTACAAGTATATGGTTGCACTGCGCTGCTAAACACGTAGAACCGCGAGATCCCAATTACGACCCTGATGGTACACGGAATATAATGGAATGAGGTCAGACTATGGGGGTTTGAATCTGAGCTGATTAGGGTAAAAAAATAAAGCTTCATAATGCAATAAATAATAAGGAAAAGGGTCAGTCTCGATTTCTGTTCGTCAGGTATTTTTTCTCTTTGCCAGGTATTTTGAGTTTTAGGCCAGGGGGTTAGTGCTATATACTTACAGGCACATTTCTGCTTGGGCGAATATCGTTTATACGAATGTCATACCGCCAAGTGCTGTACATATTAGTGACTAGGATTATGCTCATATTTCATATATTTTTCCAAGTTACATATGAACAGATAATCTAATTTAGTTGTAAGCAGACCATACATTGGAAACTGCGAAGTATGACATCTGGAATACCCGAAAAATATAAATTATATGCATATTTGTGGGTGTGTGTGTTGGGGGGGGGGAGGGGAGGGGTCTTATGTTTGTTTCTCGTTTTTAGAAGACAGGTAGATATTTCACATGAGTTTAGCACTGTGTCAACCTCTTTTTCAATCTGACTGATATGAACGAATTGCTTGGAATAAGATTTATTAATGACAAGAACAAGAAAGGTTATAAGGATAGGTTATGAGTTTGTCTAAACTTAACCAATGGGATTGTCGTCAGCCCTTGAAAAGTGATTCATGTTTTTTTTTTATGAATTAGGAGCCAGTGCACTGGGTTCCATTGTAATGATACAGTCAATGACCGAGGGTTCAGGGATGCAAGCCATCGAAGGTTTAGTAAAAAAAAATGAGTACAAAAAAAGCAGAACAACGAGCTCGTTTTCAAGCGGGGGTGCTGTGCAGCACCCCCTGTCAAAAGTCGTGTATGTCATGATGTATAGCATTACACCGCGTCCAGGGGCGATGCCCCCTATTTATTTAAATATGGCAGTGATTTTTTTTTTGGCCGTGAAAATTTTCCGCTGAGACATCCCCCCCCCCCCTGCTGAGCGACTTTTCGGCTGCTGATTTGGCCGCGAGTTTGGCAGTGAAAAATTATTTTGGCCGTGAAAAATATCTCGGCACCCCCGGTGAAAAAATCGTTCCCATAGGGCCCTGCAGTGTGATGACCTTACACAAAATGTCACAACGTTTATATACATGAGTAAACAATTATCCGACAGTAGTAACGGATGATAAGATAAGAAGAAACATTTATAACTCATATCCTTGGATGGGATCAGAGTCCCCAGGGTTTATTTCATGTTGAATTTAACTCCCAACTCATGTGGTGAATGTTTGAATGTGTATGTTTTATTTTAAATACGTACATGTATATTCATTGCCGTATTTTACTTTTGTGTATATTGCAGTGGTTGCCTCTTTATGTGTATGTACCGTCTGTACGTATGTTTGTATGTATATGATGTTATGATGCATAAAGTTTAATTTTAAACAAGCCAAGTAAATTTTGATTGGAATGTGAATAGCATATTTAAATGTAAGTGAATGTTTTTTTCACATTTGGTTCGATATAAAAAAATGGACAAAAATATGACTGTATAATTATTCAGTATACCTATATCAATTATATTTTATTTCATATTCTACATAATTTATAGTCACCCTATTTTCATGTGGGCCAAACTCGATTATCATTTGAAATGAGTACACTTGTAAATTGTTATGCAAAACTCTATGTAATGCTTGTACAATTTTACGATACAATACAATCAAAATGTAGCCTACATGTACACATGGTGTTTGAAAAGGAGCGTTATATTGTATTCAGTTTTAGGGATCACTCCTGATCCCGAGTCTATACCGCAAATGGAGATAGTTTTACTATAAAATTGGCAAACATGAATGAAGGAGCGAGGCTCACTGCACATAATTCGGTTTCAATATTCTTGTTTCATATTTATTTTCTGTAGCTATTAGGGTTGCAAAATTCCCGGGAATTTTCAGTGTGGAAACTTTCCATGGGAATTTTCGGGAATTTTCCGGAAATATTGGGAATTTTCGGCAACTTTCGGAAACTTTGCATATTTTCATACATTTAGCATTTGGGTGTAAAAATGAAACAATTACATGTATTCATCTACTATCAGAAATATGATATCAAAACATTTACTCTAGTTTCTAACAATAAGAAGAAAGGAGAAGTCAAACAGTGATTATTTTTGTTTATAAACATTTCTTAAGTCCATTACTTGCTGTTGTTTGCAACATGTACATAATATCGGCACAACCAGCCAAACATCTAATGTACGCACCAGCCTGATGCACTCTTACTTGTACTCAAACTTCTTGAACGAGTAGCAATAAGATGGACAAGTCCACTCAATGAAATACACATTTCAGTGGAATTTTTCACTTCATGTAGATGCACTGCACACATCTCTTCCACGCATGTGTAATGTGTGCAGTCTCTCATTTGAGCCGATTTATCCTTATCAAAGGCTCAGGCAAGCCAAAAAACAGGTAAAACTATTTCATTCATGTGAAGAAGTGCTATACAACAAATTACTGATGAAATTTTCCAAAAATAAAATAATTTTCCATTTACTATGCTGAATATGAAAATTCTCAAAATTCCCAAAATTTCCAGCCCATTGAAAATTCCCGAAACTTTCCATGGAAAGTTTCCAAAATTTCCGGAAAGTTTCCAACCCTTTGCAGCCCTAGCAGCTATTTCATTTACATGCACATACCCATTCTGCACACAAACTTGTTTCTACTTGTATTTTGTGGGCTGTCATTCAATCCAGCATCGCTTATGATGATGTAAAGTGGCCGATGGCGTAGTGTATGTGGGTAAATGTATGTATAGACGGAGGCAGGACAGAGACACGTCTTGACTCGATGGATTCCTGGTAGAGACTGACTTTTAATACTTAAAACATGGGCTATCTTGCCCAGGCAATCAACTCAAAGAAATTCTTATTCAAATTATATGTAAATCAAACTCAAATAACATCCCCTAATCAATTAGAATAAAGGGAATGGGAAAGCCAAATCAAAATAAAAGAATCCTATTTACAAAATGACCAATGGGGAATAGGGTTAAGATAAGTACATAACATAGAGACAAAGTATACTGGAAAGCCAAGGGGAAAGGGTGATTAACATAATAGTAAACGGGTGGAGTGACTTAAGGGATGGCTACATTTGTAAGGAACTGATATAACAAAAGGATGGGTGCACTGAAATACACTGTTGGAGAAAGCTAGCTTGCAATGAATAAGGTAACATAAAAGAAAACTAAACACATGTGGGTTGGCTTTCCTACAATAACAATCCATCTTCTGTGCAATATCTATACGCTTTGCAATACCCCATAATGTTGTCAAATGTAACACTACATTTGTGTTACCTTATTTTATTTCAGAAATCGAAATGTCTTCAAAGTTGGCCCATATCATATTTCCAGTACCATTATACCTTGTAGTCTTACAAGAAAAAGTGTTTGTATTATATTCAATTCACTTGTAATGTTCATATCTTTAGGCCTGTAGAGAAGAAAAATAACTCAAACTCAAAAACTCAAAATACCACAATTTTGGCCTGACATATGTTAGTGGCTTAAAGTTTGTGTGCTGTATACTTCGAATTTGGACATGAGTTATCACAGTTTGTGGTCAGTTGAATATTTCCGGACATGGCTTACTTTTAAGATAACCCTTGCATGTCCACGTATTGACATAGTTATGAAGGTCACCATACGTTGCACGTATATGTACAAGTGTGGTTGCACTGCACTGTTAAACACGTAGAGACCGCGAGATCCGAATTACGACCCTGATGGTACACGGAAAATAATGGAAACTTTGAGGGTTTGAATCTTAGCTGACTCGGGTCAAAAATAGAGCTTCACAGTTCAATGAATAATAAGGGTCAGTCTCGATTTCTGTTCGTCAGGTACTTTTTCTCTTTGCCAGGTATTTTGAGTTTTAGGCTAGGGGGTTAGTGCTATACTTACAGGCAGATTTCTGCTGGGGCGAATATCGTTTATACGAATGTCATACCGCCAAGTGCTGTACATATTAGTGACTGGGATTATGCTCATATTTCATATATTTTTTCCAAGTTACATATGAACAGATAATCTAATTTAGTTGTAAGCAGACAATACATTGGAAACTGCGAACTATAACATCT
>JZLH01S0590953.1:15699-31845 GCA_001188425.1 Eucidaris tribuloides | reverse complement strand
TGCATTCCGATGCGTATAATGTAGATCCACATGCCTTAAAAATATTAATTACATAGCTGTAAACACTGATCTAGTAACTAATGTTCGTGTCTGTGAAATCGCTATTGACGGTGATTCCTTCTACAAATAGGACTGAGAACTTGCTTCACTGATTAGTCGATTATCTTATCAATGTGCAAATAAAACTTGGAGAATAAATGTGTTTTCTCATCAGCAACTTCATCTTAATCAAATTGTAATGATATTTTTCAATACTAATCTAGAGACTTCGGAACTTTTTTTCTAGAGCGTTATTTGGTCAATGCCCTACAGTCCAAATGGACTGTCTACAGTTTAATGTCAAAGGTCACGAAGCCTAATGTGCGATTTGGGCCCGTTACTACGCTAACTTAAAACAGCTGATCAGATTTTGATGTAACTTGTGTCAAGTATGTTTATGGGGCACCGACGGACTAATTAAATTTTGGACTCGAACGGTCAAGGGTCACTAGATCTGGTATGCACCTCGTGTTAGCTTATTTCAATGTTAACTTAAAGCCTTTTTATCAGACTGGGTACATACATGAATGAGATATTTCCATTAATTGGACTGGGAGTGCGGTGGTACACTCTTCAGCTGCGCACAGTCAAACTGCTCTATTTTTTTATGTCATTGGTAACACAAGAAAATATCAAACAACACTTTCAACAGAACAAAGTAGCCACAGATCTTTTAAATACAATTCAAACAAAAAGGGTAGACGCTGTTTTTTGAATAAACGTTCAATTGCTTCCAACGGTATCTCACAAATTATAGAATAATCATTAATACTCATCGCATATGAACCGAGGGTAATGAATACATAACATAATCGTAAATCATCTTAGTGCTATATTGCTTTATCATTTGCTGCCTTTGACATAACACAAACATCGAAAATCAAAACTCAAAGTAATAAATTTAAAATCCATCTAATAAGAAGTGGATTCGTCGATCATGTGCCTAAAGTCAAACATCCATAATTAGTTAATCTTTGCGACAGCAGAGACAGTTTAGTAGCAAATATTCCTCCTACTTACAGTGTAGCCTCCACGCGAAACAGAAGAATACTTGACATCTCTCTCTCTCTCTCGGTACTTCCAACGAAAAGTAATAGACAACGTTCATTTTGACTGAGTAAAATATGGGCCAAGAGAACAAAATGCACTGTTTCACCACGTAATTTGTTCTTTATTCAGGCTTGATAACAGTGCTAAACTAAACTGCAAAAACACCATCCAAAACACAATTGAATGCATCAACCGGCAAATCGTACCAGCCGCCATGACGGATGTTTATTTACCCACAATGCACTAAGCCAAATTTCCAGACATCCGGTCACAACTGCATACAGGCGTAGAATCGGATACGCTTTCTGTGGAAACATGCTTGGTCTGCGTTAGCGCGGTATTTAATTCCGGGTTTACAAAATTACGGGTCTATCGGATTCTTTGTGAAAACATGCCGAATGTGTTGGTCAAAACAACTGAAGGATTTGCAACATGCCGGTCAACCCGGCATAGCAATAATGATGATGATGGTGATGATGATGATGATGATTAGGATTATGATGATGATTACGATGATGATGACAATGATGATGATGATGATGTTGATAATGATGGTGGTGATGATAATGATGATGGTGATGACAATGATGATGTTGACAATGATAATGACATTGAGTAATATTGTTGAAAACGAAGAGTTCGGAAAAAAAACAAATAAACGTTTAACCACCAAATTTCTACAGCAGAAACAGCAAACAGTGTACCTTCATACTAGAATAAAGAAATAAGGATTGCTCTTAATCGTGCTACTTCCATTTAAATCTGCTTCGAAACCTAAACAAACACACCACGGCACATTATTTGTGTTCAATAATGTCAACATTTTTCTCACGTAACTAAAGCCTAAATGTCAATGGTTTCAGATTATTTATATATATTTGTAATTTGCACGGGACTGCATGTACGAAGAGGTTTCATTTTTGTCAGGAAAAAGCTTCCTGATCAACCGGTGTTTCAGTGGAATTACGGCGAAAAGGGAAATAGTGTTGTATCACGTGAAGACATAAACAAGACAGGGGCAGCGGCCAGGGTAAAATCTCAGGGGACGAAAATATGTCGGGAAAATTTTACCCGCCAATATTCTTTTTTCTAGCAAATTGCAAGCCAAACAGCATCCGACAACAGGGGGGTATAGAGCCGACAACGACCGTAAGCATGTTTAGCCCGCCGAAACATTTTTTAAAAATTATTTTTACTAGCCAAATTGCAAGCCAAACAGCATCCGACAAGACGGGGGTATGGGGCCGACAACGACCGTAAGCATTTTTAGCCCGCCGAAACATTTTTAAAAATTATTTTTACTAGCCAAATTGCAGCCAAACAACATCCGACAAGAAGGGGCAAGGGGCCGACGACGACCGAAAAAATTTTTTCCAGCCAATTTTTCTTTTACTACCCAAATTAACAACAATAGGGAAGAGGGACAAATTTCGACAAACACTAAAATCCCCGTTATTTCCGTTACTTTGAAAAAATAGGGGCATTTTGGAATCGGGACCGCGACACCAAACAGTAGTCGAAGGGCAAAGTGTGTCCTTCCTTTGCGACTTCAACGATGACAACACCAACCGTATCATTTGGGAGCACACCTTTTTAACTGCCTCTAGAAATGAAATCAATAGCAAAATCAGCGAAAACTTTGTAGGGCAAAGCAATCTGCTCGACGATATCTCATCGCAGAGATATCGATTTGTCATCAATAATGCATGACGCTGGCGTGTACGGGTGTGGCTATGTGAACAGTGTGAACACTAGTGTCGTCTTGGGATCAGCTTATTTGCACGTGTTACCATTGACTGACCCTGTTTCTTTGGACAATCTGCGTGGGAAGAAGCCGTGTTCCTCCAGTTACAGACCAAACGCTTTTTTGAAATTGCATAGCCCGGGGAGGGGGGCTAATTTTCCCCCCCCCCTCCTTCAGATCTCGGCCGCGGATCGCGCGATCACCGCGAAAATTCGCATGTGTATAGAGCCGCATGCAATCTACAAGACTGTATAGTTAGATTTCTGAAAAATAATTATCTTCTATTTTTTAAGTAATTAATTATGCAAATTTATGTATAAAATCATATTTTTGTCTATAACTCCCTTTAAACAGCTCACAGAATGTTAATTTTTGGTGATAATATTCTTTTGAACATTTTTAACAATTATCTATCAAAAAAATTGCTGAATCAGAATTAATTTTTTATGTATTCTATTGTTTCATGAATTTCTTATGTATTTCTTTGTTTTTCGACCTTTTGTTTTTCATTGTTTTTTTCGATGAAATTTGTCGTGGACACTTTTGCAATCATAAACAGCATAAAATTAGTTAATTTCAGTAAGTAAAATAAAAAATAATCATACATTTATGAATTTGGGTTGAAAACACAATTTACATTGAAATAACACACGATTTCATGTCTTTGAGCGATTTTTGGTGTGACATGCAAGCACGAAAAGTTGCGTAACTTCGGAACCGCGTACCCGGTGGTCGCGAATTTGGTCTCAAAAGATGCGCAAGACTTGAAAGTGAAAAGTCAGCGAGCAACACGGTCAAAAAATTTGGTCGCGAACTTTGTCGGGGGGGGCTATTTTAGCCCCCCCCCCGGGCCAGATAGGGTTAAGACCTAATGACCTAATGCTTGTGTTCTTGATTATCATGTAAAATTTACGTAAGTTAAACAAAATGTTAAACGAATGTATTACATTATTTTTGAAAAACATGTGGTCCGGCCAAAATTTGAATTTCCTTATTAACATAATGATTTACAAAATATTAGTAAGATTTGCTTTTCCGGAAAAATGTAGTAAAAAAAATCGAGTTTCTATTTAACATAATGGTATACATAATATTTGTAAAATTGACTTGTTTGCTAAAATTTATTAAATGTTATGGAAATCTTATTTAATACAGTTTACATAATATTTTTGAAAATTACTTCAAGATAAAATTGACACAAAAATGTTGGAGTTCCTATTTAACACAATGATTTACATAATTGTAAAATTCATTTGTTAGGTTAAATTTAAAAAAAAAGTTATGGAAATCTTATTTAATATAGTTTACATAATATTTGTGAAAATTACTTCAAGGTAAACTTAACACAATAAATTGTGGAGTTCCTATGTAACACAATGATTTACATAACATTTGTAAAATTTACTTGTTTGTTAAAATTTCCAAAAAATAATATGGAAATCATATTTAATATAGTTTACATTATATTTGTGAAAATTACCTCAAGGTAAAATTTGACACAACAAATTATGGAGTTCCTATTTAACACAATGATTTACATAATTGTAAAATCTACTCGTTAGGTTAAATTTACAAAAAAAAGTTATGGAAATCTTATTTAATACAGATTACACAATATTTTTAAAAATTACTTCGAGGTGAAATTTACACAAGGAATTATTGAAATTCCTATTTAACATAATATTTATGAAAATTTACCTGTTAAGTAAAATTTACAAAAACGTTATGTAAATCTTATTTAATATAGTTTACATATTATTTGTGAATGTTACTTCAAGGTAAAATTACACAACAAATTGCGGAGTTCCTAATTAACATAATGATTTACATAATATTTGTAAAATTTACTTGTTAAGTAAATTTTAAAAAATATGGAAATCTTATTGAATATAGTTTACATAATATTTGTGAACATTATTTCAAGGCAAAATTGACACAACAAATTGTGGAGTTCCTGTTTAACATAATGATTTACATCATATTTGTAACATGTACAAAAATTATGGAAATCTTATTTAATATCGTTTACATAATATTTGAGAAAATTACTTCAAGGTAAAATTGACACAACAAATTGTGGAGGTAACACAATGATTAACATAATATTTGTAAATTTTACTTGTTAGGCAAAATTTACAAAAATAAGATGGAAATCTTATTTATTATAGTTTACATAAAATTTGTGAAAATTACTTTGAGGTAAAATTTACACAAAATATTTTGGAATTTCCATTTTACTTTAACTTTTGTAAAAATTTCTCTTCCTGCAGATTCCCGGTTGGATGATAGCGTTGTCAGTTCTTTTTGGACTATCGACCGTTGTGTGTATGATCAACTTTTGCGTTAGATGTAAAGTACTTTGACATCCTGCCCACAAAAATGAGACAAATTCTTCGACTTTGGACACTGATAGAGACACTTGCAGGGGAGTACGCTTATGTTTCTATATTGGATTACATCCCGCTATATTTCAGACGACCAACCCCGCCTCGCGTCCGGCAAAAACAGGCGAAAGTTAACATGGATCCCGGCCGAGTTTCTATATTACAACATTGAAAGACTCTAAACAGCAAAATGCAAGAGTGGACGTTCACGCGTATGAAAATGACTCAACATCACCAGAGCAATCTCGTAAAGTAACAAATACTGACTCCTCCATTTGTAAATCCATGGAATTGACTGGTGCTGTGAATCATAATTCTGACGGAAAAGATGTCACTGGCGAAGTAAGCGATGAGATGTCTGAAGTGAGATCAACGTTATCCAGTCGACAAGTTGGGAATCAGACGGTCAGATCAGAATCACGAAAAGAGATGGACAATTCCACTTATTATTTGGAGTTATTCTGAAATAGAACTGATTTGGTAAACCTTTGGTGTTGAATTTAACACATGTGTCGTCCAATATCATACATGGAGCTAAATTTCCAATTAGTGATGTGAAAGCCACAGTTTAATATTTACTAAAGTTTAAAATATCTGAGCTACATAATCCTCCATGCTCTATGCCTGTGATAAGGTCTAAAAATCAAGCCCTGAAAAAAAAATTGTTCTTCAAAGTGATGATTGAGTGCTTTAAAAGAGCAAAAACTTATAGTATTCAATGTGACCTACTCCAGACTTTGTCTACTTCATCCCATAGACTACTGTGTTACAGGTCTGACTAATTTATACTCGGGAAGAATACTAATTTGTTTGTCCATGCATACCATGCCAGTAGCACCATAACATTCCAAACTATTGTATGCTAGGATGTTTGTCAATTTAAGCACTATTATGTAGCTCAGATATCAACATTTGGCCATTTTTTTTAAAATAGAAGTTCCACAATATTAGCCTTTAAGGCAATATGTTACACTTGTTACGGTGTAGGAATAACAACTTAGGTCTTAAATTTCAACATTATTACTACTAGGGCCTATAAATATTGTACGGTAACACTCACGGTGCTAATATAAAGTAGGTGCAGAGAACAGCCGCATCTGAGCTCAAGACCCATCTTTCATTTTACACTCATCTGCTTTGAATAGTCCCCTTTCCATCCCGCAACGTGTGTTCCTCTTACTATGGTACCTATTGGTTTAACAAGCTGCTATTGTTCAAAAGTTCCTCTCACTAGCTCTATTCACAAGTCAACTTTTTCACGTTTTATAAGATTGTATTAGATTGATTTATTTAGTTATTTTCACTTTTGTGTAATATGTACAATATAAACTTAAACTTTGGTAACATCCATTCTCGACATTTCAATTTGTATTTGTCATTCATTTTTAATTCTATATTCTCTCCTAACTCATATGGCCGAGTGAAATTTCTAATATCAACTCACTGCCATCCATCGTGGGTCGCGTAGTTGCGAGAAAGCTGATACACTTTGAAGCGTCTACGAGATAATGTTCACCTATCTCACTTTGTGCCCCTTCGTCGGGCTGCTGAGTGGCACGCCCCTGCTTCGCCCGTCAGTACACTACAGTGCGTCCCAGAAGAAAATGACCCTAAAGCAAAGGCTTATTGTTCGGAAGCAATGGGGCGTATGATAAAATAAACTAATTCAGAATGAAAGTTGACTTATGCTCTTTCAAATGATACGTTAACCAAACTTATTTATTCATGCATCACGGAATACCATGACTTTAAAAATTTGATGTCAAAAAAAATTTGACATGCTTCAGAGGCGTCAATCCGGGGGAGGGGGGGGGGGTCGGCGGAGCGGGGGGGGGCGCAAACATACCGATTGCCCCCCCCTCCCCGCCTACAATTTTGGACAACTTGAAAAATTCATAATATGCCAATGCAAATATAATGTTAGAAAAAAGTGGAAAGCACTATAAAACCATTGAAACATCAGGATAAAAATACGATTAAACACATAAAATTGTTCATTTTTTCCGAGCGCGCTTCGGCGCCGCCAAAATTCTGTATTACAATTTGTGACATTTACTTTTCACTTTAGCCTCCCCCAATCCGAACATTGATCGACCCCCTGGTTTGCTTAAGTATCATTTGAAAGAGCATAAGTCAAATTTTATTCTGAACTTGTTTATTAATCACACGCCCAATTGCTTCCGCCCACAATAAGCCTTTGTCTTTTAGGCGTTCTGTTTTTTTTTCTGCGACGCCACTGTAGTGTAGTGACAGTGGCGAAGCAGGGGCGTGCTACTCAGCCAGCCGCAGAAGCGGGCACAAGCTGAGATAGGTGAACAATATTATGGCCAGAATGTTGATGAAGATGTTCGGCGCAACACAGGTGCATGGGTGGTGCGGTCGATTGACATCGCTTCGTTGGGCGTGGTGCTGTCTCAGTCTCGTTCTTTTTTTTGTCACACCTGCGTATGTTTTGTTAACCACATTCTTGCCACTTATTAACTTAACTACCATTATACCAATCTTCCTGCCCAACAAAGTATTAACTTAGCTTTTTTCCTCATATGTCGATTGATTTTGAAATTGCCAGTTATCATGCTTTCTTAACATAGTATTGTTTCGTTTCGCTTTTATTATTATTGATTAGCAAGTGTTTATGATAACTATATTTTATGCATTCGTATTTTATTATCCATGCAATGCTTTCTGTAAAGCCAGGGTCCACTTTGTCAGTGGACCTAAATGAAATACCCTGCTGGTAGAAAAAACTTCAAGTAAATAAATAAATAAATAAATAAATAAATAAATAAATAAATAAATAAATAAAATAAATAAATAAATAATATATACATGAATAACATAAATAAATAATATAAAAAAATAAAAATACATGAAAAAAAAAAAGTGAAATAAATAAATAAATAAATAAATAATACATTAATTAATCAGACTTTTATATTCGTAAACACGTTATAACTCATAAAAATCGCTATTCAAAAATGAGGGGAAAAAAATCACCGTAATAATTTTAACGATAGGCTTGCCATTGTAATTTAAGAAATCTATTCATAATGAATTATTATTGATAATTATTTGGTATATTTACCTATGTAGGGTAAAGATTTGATATCTTTTATTTAGACGATCTCAGAATTATTTTTTTTGACGATGCTACTGATATTTTAGTTACACATTTGGGAAGAATTATTACATATTTATCAAAGGGGAAAATATTAAGTTTTTATGCATTACAAGAAATATCCCTCGACAATGGTACAGAATGCATGTGATAGGACGGCCAAAATGAAATGTTTATGCATACATTTTGTATTATTCATTATTTATTCATTCATTTATCTATTTATTCATATAGATATACATTTTTATTGATTAATATATGGAATTTATACATATTTAGATATGTATGTAAAAATGTATGTATAAAATTCAGCTAAGAATGTTTATGATTTCGCAACGTAGTTAAATATGGAAAATCATTAACTATCACAGATAAATGTTGATATATTTATATAAATATAGTGAGGAACAAATTGTTTTTCTGACATTTTAAATTAAAAATATATATATTTTGAAACGAAGACCATATTTTTGTTTAAGTTATAGTTAGAAAAATATCGCTAAGTTGTTTACAAAATAAAACGCCATTATATCGTTGGCGAGTTAAACAATCCACGTCACAATTTTGTTATGAGATGATATTTTTTCTTTTTTTTCATTTTGGGAGAACGAAGCTTTCGCCATATTTGTTAATAAACCCCAACACACAAAGAGAAACAGAATTTCTTCAAATTTGTTATCACTCGAATAACATTGAAAATGGCATATGCTGCCTTAAATTTACTTCAACCTTTAAATAGAGAAATTGCAAAATTGCTAATAGTAATAAATAATAATAATATATAATAATAAATATATTATTAATTATATTAAACTATATCCACCGCTGAAATGTGACAATGCCTAAACAAGCCAGGTCAATTTTACTCCAACCACTACCCACCCACCCCCAGCCCACCCCATCCATAAACAGTGGGGAATGACAATGCGTTGGTTCAAACCACGGATCGCCCAACCTGCCATACTATTATGATGCATAATCATGATAATGATTAAGGATGTGTGTATGGAGTGTGATTATTGCTGTGCCTGCTGCTGCATTGCTGCGCTGCTGCGCTGCCTGATGATGCATAACGAATAACGATACAATTATGATGGATGATGTGGTTGGTGGTGGTGGTGGAGATGATGATGATGATGGATGATGAATGTGGTATGATGTATGATGATGATGAATGAGATGATGATTCGATGATGATTGATATGATGATGATGATGATGATTAGTTATTATTATTATATTATTATTTTATATTATTATTATTATTATGATATACATTATTAATTTTTACGTGTTCCATTTAAGTTTTAATATAGTGTATTTTCAGCAAGTTACCTAAAAATGGCCTGTCTTTATAACATGAGATATCAAGCCTACACAGAAAAAAATATTGTCTTGGCTAAAATTGAAAAAAAATAGTCCCAACAAATCGACAAGAAACAAAAAGCGATGAAGGCACGAGTGATAAATTCAGATTCATAGTAATCGCATGCAGTCATGCTATTTCATTTTTATTTCTATTAATCAATGACTTGATTAATATTATTTAGATTTTATTTTTTATTTTTATGGGGTGTATATTATCATTACATCTGCCTGCCAACTGTACATGTGTCGTTGCACCAATCAATTTCCACCATCCCTCGGTTGTCACAAATTACCTTGCTCCCAACACGTGTACAAAATGTCTCAAGCGTGTTCTCAGAAGCCATCCTTGCACATATACGCACACACACACACAGCACACACACACACACACACACACCGCCGAATTTCCTCTGTTTGTCAAGACTAAATCACTAGAAAAACGGTAACTTCAGTCTTCAGTGATATCCAAGAT
Source organism: Eucidaris tribuloides (assembly GCA_001188425.1). Taxonomy (NCBI): domain Eukaryota; kingdom Metazoa; phylum Echinodermata; class Echinoidea; order Cidaroida; family Cidaridae; genus Eucidaris; species Eucidaris tribuloides. The sequence continues at coordinate 21,671 of JZLH01S0590953.1, read as the reverse complement.
GTGCTGTGTTCGTAAAGTTGACCTTAATCAATTTATGGGGATCTCAATTAAATGTACACATTTTGTCGAATGTGGGCGCTAAACTATTCTCTTGAGATCACACGTGTGATATGGCCGACATTGACTGGACGATGACCATATAATACTCCCTTCGTGTTTGCGGATATCGTGCAAGTTAGGGCAAGACCAAATTGCATGATTTTCTGTAGTCCCATTGTTGGTATCTTACAAATCCTATATGATAAGTGATAATTATTTAGATATGACAAAACCCGTAAATCGTATTTGTTATCCTAAAGTCCATTGCGCATTTTGCGAAAATTAATTAGTTAGTTGTGACGGTTATTCATAATGTCGTGACCAAGCGCATTTTAGCAGTGTACAAACTACCGTGGTTTTTCACCGTCACGGCGTGTGCCAAACAATAAATTACGTGGTGGGATGTCACTCCTCATATCCAAACTAGCAAAAGTTGCTTGACAACTATGTAGTCATGCTTCTGTGGAACCGCTTGATAGTTTGAAAACTGGATAGGAACTTTGTGAAGCATTTGAGAGCAACCATTCTATAAAATAATGGAAGACTGCGTGAAAGGTTTGTTAAATTTATCAAAGAATACCATCACCAGTGCATCTCGAGTGTGAATTAATGTAGAGCGCACAGGCCTTCATAAATATTTAATAACATAGCTGTAAAGACCGCATTAGCGAGTAATATGTTCGTGTCTGTGAATCGCTGTGACGGTGATTAGTCCAATAATCTCATCAACCCGCTAATAAAAATTGGGAAACAAATTGTGGTTTTCTCATCAGCGACTCTATTTCTTAATCAATTTGCTAATATTATTTGTCAAATATCCCTCAATGCCTATCGTCTTCTATTACGGTACGCTGTTATACTAGGATTTTGTTTATACACACGAAAACAACAAGCGACTGCGAGTGCGATATTTTGATTCACGGTGTTTACAAACGTAGACCCACATCTCAGTGGTGTGTCCTGTTATCACATCTGCTATAATATTAGTCTGGTGCTCAAGAGAATTAGGTCCACGTCGCTCGCACTTTCATGGTAGTTTTCTTTCGCCACACCAACAGTACTGTACTGCGTTAACGCTTCGCCAGCAGCTGCATTCCACATCACGAGCCGTCAGAGTCTGTATAATACTGTGCAAATAGAATTAGGTCACGGTTCGACTCGCACTTTCATGGTTAGTTTCTCTTCGCAACACCACAGTACTGTAACGTGCGTAACGCTTCGCGTACTGGGGATTCCACATCACGAGCCGTTCAAGAGTCTCAAATAGACTAGGCTTCAGGTGTTGTGGTAGGAGCAGAACCAACAGCTGTATAGACAATAGCGCTCATAGAAGACGTATGTAATGCTACGACTTCAAAACATTCTAGATAATTAACCCGAATGCGTAGATTTTTTTTAAAATCCAGGATATGACAGGAAATTTCATGTGCTTTCATTTCAAAAACATTGATTTATTGATGATTTGTCTGATCGAAAGAAAAGTTGAGAGCCTTGATACTAGACTAACCTCAGAGTCCTCCTGTGCTGATATGCCTAAAAAGCAAGCTTTCACAGATATCATTAAAAATTCATTAAAATACTATAACCCCAATTTTCCTAACTTTTCAGGTATTGTACAAGCTATAGAGTTCTGATGATTTATATTACTTACTCACAAAACATGATCAATAAAGCCATGTCCTAATTTAATGACTTGTTTTGTTTATTAATACTATCATATTTGTTCCGCCTCTCACTAGGCACTGCTGGAAGAAGTATTCAGCGGTGCGCCCAGAGACCAGTAGCTTGTTTATTTTCTTCGTCTGCTTGTTATCAAAATGCCTCGAAAATAATCGAATTGTGAGTTTCAATTTGCCTTTTCGTCGCAGCGAGCTTCCTATAGCAACCAATGAAAACATTATCCAGTTTAAGTTCTTGATCCGTGGTTAAAGATAAATAAAAGGACAAACATGAAGCAATGATTCAGATACACCCCCCTAAAAAGAAGAAAATTGTCATGTTGCCAAGGATGAATTGCTGAATTGAAAAAAAAAAACTAGGGGGTGGGTGGTTACTGAAATCGATGCCCACCTGTTTTGTCATTTTTGTCACAGAATGATATTAGCTCTTCTCTGAGCATGGCGGAGGATTAAAAGAGTGAGAAATAAATGAAGCAATGATTCAGCATAACCAACCCATCCTCCCCACCCCTAAAAAGAAGAAAATGCTTTTTTTTCCAATTCACGTTTATCTTCCAAACATGGACATTTTCTTCTTTTTTGGTATTTTTTGCCACAAATGATATTACCCTCTTCTCGAGCATGCTTGAGGATTGAATACTTTGCACCATCAGTTTGAGAGCTTTTGTAAAATTAGCCTAGATCCACACTGGCCGGGTTTATGAGAGAAATGATGCGAGCTGTGAATCGGTCAAGTTGATCAGTTTCACTTTGGTATAGCACTGAAGAAATCATGATATACAATTTTTTTTCAGGGCTTCATAACCTTGTCAAAGCACTGGGGTGAGGATATGTAGCTCACATTTTTTTTAACTTTCGACGTAAATGTTAGCCAGTGGCACTAAAAATGATCAGATTGAGGCACAACATGAATGAGGTTATTTCCATTTGAAGGTAAATGACTGATTGGGGTAATCTCAACTGGAACGCTTGCAAACTATTCTAGAATCAATTAAACGATACAAGGATTCTGGTTGTGAAAATCTTGATAGTCAATAATCTGGACCAATTCGAAATAAACTAATGTCAATATAACCTGCGTGGCAGGCAAAACCTTGTTGTGTAGTCTTTTTATGGGCTTGTTATATCTATCGGCACGATGAAATTAAAATAGGAGAGTATGTTCATGTTGCATTCTCCTGAAGTAAACACATACAGACAAATCCTCCCAGCTGGAGATCTACTCCAGCTGGTGTATAGTTGTATATTCTTTCAACTGATTTGTTCTTTAAGGCATTTCAAGTATTCCCAATCATGTTACTAACCTTTAAAGAGGGATGGAGCGCCTAACTAATCGGCTTATGCAGGAGTCAAACTGCTGCTAGTTTTTTATGTCATGGCAATACCGATATTATACAATCATTATGTATTCATTATAATCGTTCATATTGATAATTATCAAGTGCATGTACATAATTTGGAAAATACGTTATGGCCAAATGGTATGCCCAAATATTTATTGAATGAACAGTGTGTCTACCTTTTTGTTGTATTTTGACCACAAGATTTTTGGCCACTTTGCTTCTGCCAACCTTGTGTGATATTTTCTTAATGCAGTATCATTTCCTGTCTTTGACATTATGATATCATAACCTGTTTCCTGTACATATTCGCGAATCATTATTTAGTCACGCTTCCCAGCACAAAACTCATAAAGTGTCATGTGCAAACTAAACAAAAATCACCAATAATCTTAGCTGATAATTAGCGCCTTAAATCATTAAACACTCAACGTCGTCATTGTCGCTGAGATGACATAACAAACCATAATTCGTAAAATTTAAAAGTGGATGTATCGTGTTTCAGTTCAATGTCAATCTCATTACTCAACCTTCAGTGTTACGAGAAAATTCCACGTTATCCTGCTTAAAATAACACGTGGAAACCATCTACTTACCCTGACCAGCAGAAAAATTCGATTCTGCTGGAGGGGCAATAGTTATGACTATTGCCCTATAAATATTGCATGAGCTCTTTAATGATTCTTATCCGCCGCGATTTGACCATAATTACATCCTTCTAAAGCCGTCCATGCTGGTCAGCCAAATCAACACATTTTTAATTTCCGAGGAATATAACTCTCGCCTACTTAATGATTCATTAATTCCCGGTAAGTAGGCCTCTGCATACTACACAATTCTATTATAATCCAACCTTGCGACTAGAGTTGTTGAATCACTTTACGGTTTATCTTACTGTCTGCAAAAGGCTAGTCGGAACGGCGCCAAATCGAAGGGGAATGTTGGAGCCTTTAAAGCATTGTGTCTGTGATTTATCGAATAAATGTAAAGATTCACATAAATCTTTCAACTTCTCCAAAAAGGCAAAGGAGCCTGATAAAGTCGGTATTCGTGAAAATAAACGACCAATAAAAATTCAAAGAAGAATGTAAATACGTAATGTCGCTGAATTTGAATTGTACACAGCCTTTAAAGCTACGTCTGACTGCAAGACCTATTTGTATATCATCAAATGAAAAATTGAATACTGATATCAAAGCTTATAAAGTAAAAAACTCACACCAGTGCAGTTGGACGATTGTCAAGCAATATGTTCGCACAATTGGTTGCGGACTCTACCAAACTTGAAATAATAGTGTGAAGCTACACACAGTGTTTGAGCCTAGAATATCGTCAACAAAATGCCAACTCGAACGAGCTGCCCCAGATGTTCACTCATATAAATTTCAAAAACTTTGTAAAGTGTATGAATCCCCTTATTTTGAACAACTGTATTTTATGTACCGGCTTTGAACTTTGCGTCAAATCATAGGAAACCGTTTACTCTGCAAATCAAAAACACAGCCTGGCCTTTTCCAATGGTTTGGGGACTTGACGCAGAGGCACATCACGTTCCAATCGCAATGTTTGGACCAGTAAAAAAAAATGTGCCAGTATGCCGTGCCTTATGAGAATCTAGCGCGTAAAAAAATAATAATATTCAATTTGGAGTGATCATAATTGAAAACTGTTGAGCGTGCATACCAGATTTCCTCCTCCGACATGTTGAAATGTTGTTAATGATATTTCAAGATTGACAAACAAATAAATTAATGGACAGCGCAAAGCTTAGTTTCCGATGTAGGCGCTTAATCCACTTAGCTTAAATTTGAAGTGAACGCATTTCTTTGCCGGACTTCCACGTTGCCCAAAAATTCATGCATCCATAATTTATCACCTATCTTTGATTCGTTTTGTATATAGCCTTTGAAGTGCTTTATAGCTTCATAGCTTGACTTGTTGACTTTGTTTGCTTCCATGTTTGCTTGTTTGTTAGTATTCTTGCTGCTTGCTGCTTGCTTGACTTGCCCGATTGGAATTGATTGATTAATTAATGATGATTGATTGATTGATTGATTGATTGATGATTGATTGATTGATTGATTGATGATTGATTAATGGATTGATTGGAATAGATAGATTGATTGATTGATTGATTAATTAATTGCATTGATTGATTTGATCTGATTGATTGATTGATTTGATTATTGATTTGATTGATGGATGATGATTGATTGCTATTGATGGATGTCATGGATGGATGATCAATTTGATTGTAGAAAGATGGTGGAAAGTATAACACTGAATGACCTATATATGGCTGATGTTGATATTTAAGCTTACGTGTGCTTGTGGCTGCATCTGATTGAAAGAATGTGAAACATAGAAACAAGTGTATGAATAATTTAGCTGAAAATAAACAATGATTTTATTTTTTCATTTCGAAATGATCCCTTTGTTTTCGAAGTAAAATACAAAAATATATTGCCATTTGCTTTCGCAGTTTGCCTCAAATCACACTTGGTCAATTAGACAATGCTGATGTAAATAACTCAATTTTCGGTTGAAAAAATGATTTAGCGCCTTGTGGAAAGTACACTCTTCGTCTGTTGCTTACGTGTGTTGTATCTAGGACATAAGTTGACTCTGCTTGCCAAGCAAGATCAAACGTTATTAAGACACCAACAGAGGAAGATTACGACCTTTATTCAGCCAATAGTCTATAAAGGGCATTTTAGGAGCAGATGGAAAATACCCATGAACCAAATCTAAAGAATTGTCCAAACTGTGATATCTGAGCTACATAGTGGTGCTTGAATGGACAAATAGCTCCATAGAATAGCGTAAGTGTCGAAAGTTATGCATGCCACTGGCCAAGATATGCATGAAGTGAAAAATTCACTGCCGGGGAGTATAAATCAGTTTAATCTCTCTC
>JZLH01S0590953.1:8061-10561 GCA_001188425.1 Eucidaris tribuloides | reverse complement strand
TCAGAGTCTGCAAAATAGACTAGGTTCAGGGTGTTGTGCGTAGGAGAGACCACAGCTGTATAACAATAGCTCATAGAAACGTATGTTAAATGTACCGACTTCAAAACATTCTAGATAATTAACCGAATGGTAGATTTTTTTTAAATCCCAGGATATGACAGGAAATTTCATGTGCTTTCATTTCAAAAACATGATTTATGATGATTTGTTGATCGAAAAAACGTTGAGAGCCTTGATACTAGACTAACCTCAGATCTCCTGTGCTGAATGCTAAAAACTGCAAGCTTTCACAGATATCAATAAAAACTTCATTAAAAAACTCTAATAACCCCCGAAATTTTTCCTAACTTTTCAGGTATTGTACAAGCTATAGAGTTCTGATGATTTATATTACTTACTCACAAAACATGATCAATAAAGCCATGTCCTAATTTAATGACTTGTTTTGTTTATTAATACTATCATATTTGTTCCGCCTCTCACTAGGCACTGCTGGAAGAAGTATTCAGCGGTGCGCCCAGAGACCAGTAGCTTGTTTATTTTCTTCGTCTGCTTGTTATCAAAATGCCTCGAAAATAATCGAATTGTGAGTTTCAATTTGCCTTTTCGTCGCAGCGAGCTTCCTATAGCAACCAATGAAAACATTATCCAGTTTAAGTTCTTGATCCGTGGTTAAAGATAAATAAAAGGACAAACATGAAGCAATGATTCAGATACACCCCCCTAAAAAGAAGAAAATTGTCATGTTGCCAAGGATGAATTGCTGAATTGAAAAAAAAAAACTAGGGGGTGGGTGGTTACTGAAATCGATGCCCACCTGTTTTGTCATTTTTGTCACAGAATGATATTAGCTCTTCTCTGAGCATGGCGGAGGATTAAAAGAGTGAGAAATAAATGAAGCAATGATTCAGCATAACCAACCCATCCTCCCCACCCCTAAAAAGAAGAAAATGCTTTTTTTTCCAATTCACGTTTATCTTCCAAACATGGACATTTTCTTCTTTTTTGGTATTTTTTGCCACAAATGATATTACCCTCTTCTCGAGCATGCTTGAGGATTGAATACTTTGCACCATCAGTTTGAGAGCTTTTGTAAAATTAGCCTAGATCCACACTGGCCGGGTTTATGAGAGAAATGATGCGAGCTGTGAATCGGTCAAGTTGATCAGTTTCACTTTGGTATAGCACTGAAGAAATCATGATATACAATTTTTTTTCAGGGCTTCATAACCTTGTCAAAGCACTGGGGTGAGGATATGTAGCTCACATTTTTTTTAACTTTCGACGTAAATGTTAGCCAGTGGCACTAAAAATGATCAGATTGGGTACATACATGAATGAGGTATTTCCATTTAAAGGTAAATGACATGATTGGGGGTAATCCTCAACTGACGCTGAAACTATTCTAGAATCAATTAAACGATACAAGGATTCTGTTGTGAAAATCTTGTAGTCAAACGTTGACTCATTCTAAAATAACTAATGTCAATATACCTCGTGGCAGGCAAACCTGTTGTGTAGCTCTTTATGGCTTGTTATATCTATCGGGGCACGATGAAATTAAAATAGGAGTATGTTCATGCTTGATTCTCCTGAAGTAAACACATTACAGACAAATCCTTCCAGCTGGGAGATCTACTCCAGCTGGTGTATAGTTGGTATATATTTCAACTGATTTGGTTCTTAAGGCATTTTCAAGTATTCCCAATCATGTTACTAACCTTTAAATTTGAGTTGGATTGGGAGTGCTGTGCCATACTAATCGGTTATGCAGAGTCAAACTGCTGTAGTTTTTTATGTCATAGGCAATCCGATGATTTACAATCAGGTTATGTATTCATTATAATCGGTTCATATGTGATAATTATCAATGCATGTACGATAATTTGTGAAATACCGTTGCAAATGTATGCCAAATATTTATTGAACAACAGTGTCTACCTTTTTTGTTGTATTTTGACCACAAGATTTGTGGCCACTTTGTTCTGCAGACCTTGGTGTGATATTTTCTTAATGCAGTATCATTTCCTGTCTTTGACATATGATATCATAACCTGTTCCTGTACATATTCGGAAGTCATTATTTAGTCACCGCTTCCCAGCACAAACCTCATAAAGTGTCATGTGCAAACTAAACAAAAATCACAATAATCTTAGCTGATAATTAGCGCCTTAATTCATTAACACTCCAACGTCGTCATTGTCTGGATGACATTACAACATAATTCGTAAAATTTGAAAGTGATGTATCGTGGTTTCAGTTCAATGTCAATCTCATTACTCAACCTTGAGGTTACGAGAAAATTCCCACGTATCCTGTAAAATAACACGGCAAACCATCTACTTACCCTGACCAGCAGAAATTCGATTCTGGAGGGCAATAGTTATGACTATTGCCCTATAAATATTGCATGAGGCTCTTTAATGGATTCTTATCCCCGCGATTGACCATAATTACATCCTTCTAAGCGATCATGCTGGTCAGCCAAATCAACACATT
>JZLH01S0590920.1:36058-48854 GCA_001188425.1 Eucidaris tribuloides | reverse complement strand
GCACGCCATGAACGGACGCGCGCTCGCAGTTGCTCGATCGGATCGAAATGGGATCGCGTCTTTTGACTTGAACTTTCCGATTACCTTCCGGGGGTCATGTTTGCGATACCCGAGAATCGCACTGCGAGCGATTCTCATAGATTAACACACAGACAAGTCTTTACCGTGAAGCCCCGTGAAGAAGGAAATTTCAAGAAAATCCTGGATTTGGGTGAGTTATACCCTTTTTTTCTAAATTTCAATTGAACCATGAACTACAGAATTCATATATTCTAACCGTAGTAATTTTATGGTCTAACGTTATCTTGGGGCGAAGCACTGCACAGAATTGTACCTCGGATCGGGGTGGCAACCCACGAGAACAAATGGGTATAGTTGCATCGCCACCGCAAGCGGCGGCGATGCTTGTATTTAGATTTATTCATGATCTGATGACTGATTCATGCTAACTGGGCACTAGGGCTAACGTGACCCACTGACCCAACGGGCCCCGAGGGGGGGGGGGGGGGGGCACTCAACTTATAATGTGATACCTATGTGCCACACTTAAGTCCAAAATCGGGGGCTCTGGAATGGGCTTGAGTGAAAAATGGGGGCCTCCGGAACTGGAGCTAAGGTTTCAGAAAACCTCAAAATGCTATGCTTCGGAACTACAAAGTGGCGAATTTCCGGTGCGCTAACAGCGCCCCATGCTGAAAGGCAATGCTCTGCCCCGGCCGCGCCGGGGCAGAGCGACCGAGCAAAAAATCATAAGCAAAACGGCAAATTTGAGGGTCTCTGGAACTGAAAAATAAAAAATTTCTGTGCCTACTGAAATTGAGATGCTCTGAAACGGAAATTTAGGCTGAAAATGGGGGTCTCAACCTCGGCACATAGGTATCACATAATCACACAATTATACTAAGTGCCCCCCGGGCCAACAGCGTTCCTAGAAGTGCCGAGAATAGCCCAATGTATAGTATTTGGGCTTCAGTTGTCAGTAGGGGCACTGGTCTGTTAACAAGGATTGTCCTCAAAAACGAAGATTGTCTGTATAAACAAAGACGAACTGTCATGAACTGTGTCCTCATAAACTGAGATTGTATTCGTTTATGAGGACATTTTTTTTTCACCTGCCCTGTGGGGCTTGGACAGCATTTACAGGGCTTGAGAGTGATAAAAATACATGTAGATTCTCTCATGCTCTGTCATTTGATACCCCCAGTTCACTGTCTTTTTTATGACTTGTCGGTCTTCCCAGCAACCTATTTTGAAACCTGATATACATGTATTAGTATGGAGCTATTGTACTCATTTTGCATCAGCAAATTCCAAGAGGACTGAACTTTCCCATTTTTTGTGTGAAGAAGTCCTTATAAACAGGGACGATCCTGGTTATCAAAGACGATCTGTGTTTGTGGACCAGCGCCCCTACTGGTTGTGTGGTTGTTTATTTCATTCTTTGAAATGTTCTTGTATGTGATATAATTAATATGGGATGTATTTTATTTTTCTTTTATATCTCCATTTAGTTTGCTGCCTTCTGGTCACCTTGCACTACTATGTGTAGATCTGATGGATGACTATTCTTCTATGAACTTGATGAAGTCTCTTGCCATTAAGGTTTGAATCTGACCACACCAAGTGAAACAATTCCCCTTACGCCAGGAATAACCATGGAATTTGCAAGGATCTCTGGTCTGCTGAAAACAACAAGGTCTCTTACTGGCCGAGTAAATCAACAAAACAGAACATTTACTTTATTACCAAAGTTGAATTCTTCAGGTGCAGCAAAATGCAAAAAGACGTTCCCTAGACTATCCTTTGGATCGTTATCAACCAGAGCTTGTAGCAATGCTAGTACCGTTACACCCAAGCCTAAAAGACGTCTTTTCAGGAAAATATTTTTGGGATCCTTTGGAGCATTAGCAATAGGGGGTTCGGCTTATTACCTGAGCTTGGATGATGTGGGGAAACGAAAGGCCTATGTCACAGCTCAAGGATTTGTAAGGGCATATAGGTGAGGGTTTTTTTTATTATCTACTGTATGGTTATTTGTCTTTTCAGTTCTTCAACATATTTTACTTATAATATTTATTGAATTTATTCACTTACCAATTTGATTATTTATTTAATAATTCATTCATTTTTGTGAGAGATTGTTTTTAGCTCACCTGGGCCAAAAGCTCAAAAGAAAAAAATAATACTCAGGGGAAGTGAATTTGAGGTTCCTCAAATAGTGCTACTGCCCCCCCCCCCCCCCCATCACCACTTTGGGACCCAAGGGAAGTGCCCCCAAGATTCTGTCATTAGATCCCTTTGTTTAAATTGGGCATGAAGCAAAAGATTACTGGAGCACATAATCTATTGGTGATTTCACATGTTTCCAGTAAGTTGTACCTTAACCCTATACTAACTAGGGGGGGGTCAATTTGACCCCCCCCCTCGAATTTCGCCAACAGGTGGTCCATTTGACCCCCCCCGTCGAATTTCCAACATGCCGCTGCCACAAATTTTTTGACCGCATCGCTTGCTGATTTACTTTCAAGTCTGCGCATCTTTTGAGACCATTTTCGCGAAATCCGGACATACCATTACGACGCTGTGCAACTTATATATACATGCATGTCAAATCAATGGAAATTGTGTTTTCAGCCAAAAATCATAAATGTATGATTATTTTTGCTTTTACTGGTTGAAATGAATTAATTTTATGCTGTTTGTGTTCGCAAAAGTGTCCCCAACAAATTTCATCAAAAAAACAATAGAAAACAAAAAGGTCGAAAAAACAAAGAAAATACATAAATTCACAAAACAATAAAATAAGAAATTAATTCCAATTCAGCAAATTTTTTTGTAGATTATTGTGAGAAATGTCAGAATGAATATTTTCACCAAAAAGTAACATTCTACTAGCATTTTAAGTGAGTTATAGGTGAAAACATAATTTTATGCACTTATTTGCATAATTAATTACTTTAAAAAATTGTAGAAAAAATAATTTGTTGGAAAGTTTTACTATCCAGTTGTGTAGTTTACATCCGGCTCTATGGCCATGCAAATTTTTGCGGCGATCGCGCAATCGGTTGCCGAGATCTGAAAGGGGGGGGGGGGGTCAAATTGAACCCCCCCCGAGTAAAACCTGGTCTGAAAAGCCCAGTTAAAATAGGGTTAATACTAACAATTGGGTAGTTTTTAAGCCTGGGATCTGGGCCATGTAACCTGACCTGACTTGGCCGGGTCGGGCCAAGTTCCAGGTTTCAATTCCATGTATAGCACAAATATTTTACATGATCCTAATACTAGTATTTATATTTCTCAACAAACAGGACATTTTATGTTGGTGCTAAAATATTGAGTGATTACAAGTGGAGTTTGTGGAATCTCGAGGAAGGGAGCGAGGAGTACAAGCAGGCATTCCGGGCATGTAGCCAACGAACGGGGGAGCTGATTGTGAATGGCTGCTTGAAGAATGGAGGACTCTACATCAAGTTGGGGCAGTATCTGGTGACAGCAAACTACATCCTACCCAAAGAAATCCTGAAGCAGCTGGCTATACTGCAAGACAAGGCACTGGCTAGAGAGTACAAAGAGGTAACGTGATATAATCATTCTTTACTCTTTCAGGTGTTCCCATGAATTGGGGGTCGCCACAGCAAATACAATCTCTCCATTGCAATCTATTCTGTGATGTTCCCTGTGTCACACCATCATCCTCATATCCTCTCTTACTATGTCCATAAACCTCCTTTTCGGTCTACCTCTGTTCCTTTTTCCTGATACACCATTTCCAACATCTTTCTCCCTATGTACCCCATACCTCTTCTTTGGGTTTGTCCAAACCACTGCAGTCTTCCCTCTCTCGCCTCATGCCTAAACCTTCCTTCATTCGCTGTCCCTCTCACGAACTCATCCCTAATCTTGTCCCTTCTTGTCACTCCCAAAGAAAATTGCAACATCTTCAACTCTGCCCCATCAAACTCTTCTTCCTGCCTTTTTGTAATAGGTACTGTCTCGAAGCCCGTACATCATGGCTGGTCTAACCACTATCCCTTCCCCTTTGTTCTGGCCACTATCCCTTCCCCTTTGTACTGGCAGATACCTTTCAGTCACACATCACTGCGATATTATCATTGATAACACATATTCATGTTTGTGTATAGTGTAATAACTGTAATTACGATTTGTGGTGGAACATGCTTACTAGTATTTCATGATCAGATTTTTAATATTCTTCAAATATTCTCTGAGGATTTATTATTTTTTTTGTAAATTAAACTTCATTACTCGCATAACATTAATAGCATAATGTGATGTAATAATGTGTCAGTCCAGTTGTTCCATTTGACAATGTGGATTCCAATGATTTCTAATTGATTTGAAGATATTAAAATGTATTTTTCTTCCTTCCAGTTCATCAGTCTCGCAAGAAAGATGCTCTCAATATGTTCTTAATGAGTTGATGTGCACCCCCCCCCCCCGAAAAAAAAAAATGGAGAAAAAGGGTTATCAATTGTCTGAATAATATGTCGACCTTGAATGTAAACTCTGTTCTTACCTTACACAGGAATATTGTCGGGTAGTATTTATTTTCTGTAGCATGAATGATGTTATCCACTTGACTATTGATTTTTCATTTTATTATCTCAAATATTGTAGCTTGACCGGCTCTTCAAAGAAGAATTTGGCCAGACTCCTGATGAGCTGTTTGCAGAGTTTGACCCACAACCCATAGCGGCAGCCAGCCTAGCACAGGTCCATAGAGCAAAGACCCATGACGGGGAAGACGTGGCGGTTAAGGTCAGATTAACGTCCAAGATATGTCTTGTTAGAATATTGTAATGTTAATTTGTGTGATGTGTTATGCATTTTTTGTATTTGTCATCAGAAAAATTTAGAAATTAATTACCCTGCCTCAAAATAGAGTGATAAATGAAAATACAAATAAACAAATAAATATATAGATTACAATAAAATTAATTATGTAATATCTTGGGATGTCTGTAGTGTAAAAGCAATCCTTTAAAATTTGATTTTCAGAATTTTTGAATAACCACATTTTCCTCATTTTAAGACAGTTTTTATGTTTCATAACATATTCATGTATCACAGCTCTGTAATGTATTCTTGGAAAAAAAATGTTTTGTGAAGATGTAGCTCTAAATTTATGTTATCATCTGCATCCTGCCCATGAAAAAGTTTGATGAAAAAGACATTTTTGTACATTCTCACAAATGTTTACAATGTATGTTTGTGACAGGTACAATACATCAATCTCAGAGACCAGTATCCCGGTGACCTTCGAACCCTTGAAATCCTCTTGGATGTTGTCCACTTTTTTAACCCAGACTCATTCAACTTCAAGGAAATCCTTCTTGTAAGTACAGTATGTTCTATCCCTTGTAAGTACAGTATGTTCTATCCCTTAACTCTTTAGTCTGCCATGTGTGAAATCTACCATTTTGATATTATTTTGAAGTTCGAACAGCACAGAATTGAAAATGAATGCAACACACAATCTTATGACTTATTTTGAATATATTGGAAAAGAATATGTCGTGGAGGTGGAGTGAACTTGTTAGAAAATTTCAAGCAAATAGCCAACAATAAAGTGTGTTATGAATGTTGAGTAAATAAATGTCAGTGACTGACACTGAGATGAATTCATAGTATTCAATGAATTTTTTTTAGCAGGTTATGTCAATGTATGCTGTTCGTCACAAGAATATGACAGATGGATCTTGTAGGTATTGGTTTTCATGAATCTTGGCTGGCAGACACTTACGGATTTAATTATGATTCTCCCTTCTACACCCAGAATATATATGGACTTTTGTTGTGAGGGTATTTAAAGGGTTCAGAAGAAGAGATGTCAACTGTGATGTACTGGAAAGCTGACTATTGGTGTGTGGAGATTTCATGGGTGTTTAACCCATTGGAGACGATTTGATTTTGCTAAAACACGCATTTTCCATAGACCCCAACACGAGTTAACTCGTACTTAGTCTCCAACGGGTTAACATTTGCTCTGGCGAAAATTGCATCAGTGATTTCATACACTAACCCTTTCCCTAACCCCAACCTCAAACTCAACCCTAATCATAATCCTAAATCTATTCTGAACTGGAAACCCAATAGCAACCTTTATCGTTTATCCTCTGAGATATTGTCACCAGAGCAACTGTCAACAGAGTCAATATTGGCACCCCAATATCACAAAGCAAATCTGATGAACTTTCATTTCATGTATGATTACTAGGAATTAGAGGAACCATTGGCAAATGAACTGGACTTTGAGAAGGAAGGTCGCAACTCAGAGAGATGTGCCCGCCAACTGAAGCACCTTGACTATGTTTATGTTCCCAAGGTGCATTGGGATTTTACGAACAAGGTAATTGCTAAGTTTCATACCAAGTGGGTAAACTAGAATACACAAAATTTGATTGACTTAATTTTGTGTTTTATATAGTATTAGATAGAATGTGTTGCACAGGATAAATTTTGCTTCACCAAGTGTGTTTACTGTTTTGGTTGAATTTGAATTGAATTGATTTTATTTACCACTTTCATTAAAAACAGCATTACAAATATACAACATATATATACAAAGTATGCATAGTTGACAAAATTACAAGAGAAAAAAAAAACCCAAAACAAAAAAAAAACAGGAAAAAAACAGACATATTACAAATACATGTGTACATATTAACAAAAAATAAACATAGAATGAAAAGTGGGTGAACTATTAAAAAAGTTTCGGCGAAACTTACAAAATAAATGATCCACAAAAATGTCTTATTAGGTGGGGGGGGGGGGAGTGGGGCAAAAGAAATTATATTTGTTGCAGTAAGAAATGTTTAAGCCTGGATTTGAATGTATTAAGTGTTTTGCATGCCTTAAATTCATTTGGCAATTTGTTCCAAAGGAGTGGACCCTTATAAGTGGACCTTTATTTGTCTGTGTCAAATAATTGTACTTTCAAATTAAAATAAAGACTGTTCAGGTGTCTGGGCATTGTGTTAATTGGCAGAGTTAAACAATTGTCAGTGATCTTTTCAACAAATTCATTGATTAACACCTTGCTTTTGGAGCTGATGATTAGAAAACAAATTTCCAGTTTATTTGTGTGCAAATTTCTTCTGATGATAAGCCAACAACTGGAAAAAGGTAGCAATGCAAGGCAGAATTAAAGGTAAAGGAAATGAGAAACTAAAGACTTGCTGGATTGAATAAGCCAAGACCAGACATCCTCTTCAAGATGTTTTTGTTCCTGCTAAAGAAATAGAATAGGATGCTATGAAATACCAGCTGTTACAGCTCTTTTTCCGTATGTTTGTGACAGTGCTGTATTCGACACCACAGGTTCCGAAACCGAGGCCACCCCAAACACACAACTTTTCAATAGGGTTTGTACAGGTGACTCGGACCAAGACCGAGACCACCAGGTATGGGCCTCGAGGCCGGTTCGGATACAACCAGGGTTGACATTTTAACATCAATAATGATTTATTTAAATCATTATTTTTATTTTTAAATCAAAGATTTAAATGTAAAAAAAGTAATAATTTATTGATTTAAATTACCCCTTCCAAAGAAATAGAAAAATGGCCAACCCGGGATACAACACTGGTAAATGACAAATTTGAAACATATCTGAACAATGAAATCAGGTTTTTGTATCCGATCTTGGTACCTGATGACTAACATCAATTGTATGTTTCTCTCTTTCAGCGAGTCCTTACGATGGAGTTCGTGGAAGGGTGCAAAGTTTCAGAAAAGACCAAACTTGAAGAGTTGGGATTCAATTTGGCCGAGGTGAACTCTGTTTTTTTTTGCCTTGAAAAAAAAAAGACTTACATTTAATATCAAATTCTCATGGTGGCTGGGGTTAAACTTGGCCTATTATATATTGTGTAGTTTATATAATACAAACACACAATCTTTTAAACCATGCAAATTGTGGTGTAGAGTCACCACATTTGAAATGCAAGACAAACCCTTCACTTTTCATTGTGTAGCTTTGACACTGAGTGATGTAATACTTGACAAATTCTCAATAATGGTGATTATGCCTCTGATATAACTATAAATGATGATAAGTCATTATAATGAAAAAAAAAATAGAGGGAAAGTCAATGTTTGTTTCCTTGAAACAGATAAAGATGAAGGAGTGGTCTTATGTTTAAAGATTGGTTTCAGGATTTGCAAGTCCATCACTTCCCTTCACTATCATTACCAAACAGTAATTAAGTACTTGCAAATACTGTGTTGACAGTTTGAGATCCATACATCATGAACTTCTTGTTTTATGAGAAAAAACTAATAATGGTATGCTACCAGAATATTGTTCTTTGTGCAAGTTTAAATTTTGTTCAAATTGCAAAACACTTATGTGTAGATTCTCATGACCATCTGAGCACTGCGGTCAGTGGCTGACTATGTACGCTAATATAGTCAAACTGCTGAACTCTGCATGACTTTGGCTAGCGGCCAATTGGACAAATTTGGAACTAAAAGCACGGGTCGTCGCTTTGCAAATGTTGAAGTTTAACCATATAGATTTTCACCCAAACTGTGTATTCTACCCAAAGGTTCTATGAGAGGTGTTTATTTATACTAATCTTTACATTGTGAATGATTTAAGCTGATTTCATTCATTTTGCCATTATTCGGCATGTAAATCCTAAAACCAATCTTTAATATCCACTTAACATATTCTTTCTATCATTTATTTCTATACACAGGTGGATAGGAAATTAATCAGTGCATTTGGTGAACAGATCTTCCACACTGGGTTTGTACATGTACTAACAATTGGGTATTTTAAGCTGGGATCTGGCCATGTAACCTTGACCGTGACTCGCGGTCGGGCCAAGTGTCGCAGGTTTTCAAATTCCATGTATGGCACAAATATTTTACAGGATCCTAGATACCTAGTAGTTATATTTTTCACAAACAGGACATTTTATGTGGTGCTAAAATATTGAGTGATTACAAGTGGAGTTTGTGGAATCTCGAGGAAGGAGCGAGGAGTACAAGCAGTGCTTCAGGGCATTAGCCAACTGAACGGGGGAGCCTGATTGTGAATGGCTGCTTGAAGAATGGAGGACATCTACATCAAGTTGGGGCAGGTATCTGGTGACAGCAATCTACATCCTACCCAAAGAAATCCCTGAAGCAGCTGGCTACTACTGCAAGACAAGGCAACTGGCTAGAAGAGTAACAAAGAGGTAACGTGATATATCATCATTCTTTACTGCGTTGTCAGGTGTTCCATGAATTGGGGTCGCCACACCGCAAATACAATCTCTCATTGGCAATACTATTCTGTGATGTTCCCTGTGTCAACACCAGTCATTCTCCTCATATTCCTCTCTTACTAATTCATAACTCCTTTTGGTCTACTCTGTTCTTTTTCACTGATACAACCATTTCCAACATCTTTCTCCTATTGGTACCCCATACCCTTCTTTGGGTTGTCCAAACATGGAGTCTTCCTCTCTCGCCTCATGCCTAAACTTTCCTTCAGTTCGCTGTCCCTCTCACGAACTCAATCGCCTAATCTTGTCCTTCTTGTCACTCCAGAGAAAATGCAACATGCTTAAACTTGCTCCATCAAACTCTTCTTTCTGCCTTTTTAGTAATAGGTACTGTCTCGAAGCCCGTGACATCATGGCTGGTCTGAACCACTTCCCTTCCCCTTGTTCTGGCCACTACCTTCCCTTTGTTACTGCAGATACCTTTCAGTCACACATCACTGCGATCTTATCATTGCTAACACATATCATGTTTGTGTAATAGTGTAATAACTGTAATCGATTTGTGGGAACATGGCTTACTAGTATTTCTGATCAGATTTTTAATATTCTTCTAAATATTCTGGCTGGGATTTATTATTTTTTTGTAAATTAAACTCATTACTCGCATAACATTAATAGCATATGGTGATGGTAATAATGTGCAGTCAAGTTGTTCGCATTTACAATGTGGATTCAAGTGATTTCTAATTGATTTGGAGATATTAAAAATGTATTTTTCTTCCTTGCCAGTTCATTAGTCTCGCAGAAAGATGCTCCAATATGTGTCTTAATGAGTGATGGTGCACCCCCCCCCAAAAAAAAAAATGGAGGAAAAAGGGTTATCATTGTCTGAAATAATATGTCGACCTGAATTGTAAACGTCTTGTTCTTGACCTTACACAGAATTATTGTGTCGGGAAGTAGTTTATTTTCTTAGTCATGAATGATGTTTATCCACTTGACTAATTGATTGTTTGCATTTTATTATCTCAAATATTGTAGCTTGACGCGGCTTTCAAAGGAAGAATTTGGCCAGAAATCTGATGAAGTTTTGCAGAGTTTGGACCGGCACAACCATAGCGGCAAGCCAGCCTAGCACAGGTCGCATAGAGGGCAAAGACCCATGACGGGCGAAGACGTGGGCGTTAAGGTCAGATAAGTCCAAGATATGTCCTTGATTAGAAATTGTAATGTTAATTTGGTGTGATGTGTTTATGCATTTTTGTGATTTGTCATCAGAAAAATTAGAAATTAATTACCTGCCTCAATCAGAGTGATAAATGAAAATTACATAAATAAACAAATAAATATATACGATTACAATAAATTAATTATGTAATATCTTTGGGATGTCCTGTAAGTGTAAGAAGCATCTTTAAAAATGTTGATTTGCAGAATTTTTTGAACTACCACATTTCCTCGATTTTAAGACAGTTTTTTAGTGTTCATAAACATATTCATGTATCACCAAGCTCTGTACATGTATCTTGAAAAAAAGTGTTTTGTGAAGATGTAGTCTAAATGTTATGTTATCATCTGTCATCTGCCATGAAAAAAGTTTGATGAAAAAGACATTTTTTGTAATTCTGACACATGTTTACAATGATGTTGTGAACGGTACTAATACATACAATCTCAGAGACCGTACCCGGTGACCTTCGAAACCCTTGGAAATCCTCGTTTGATGTCGTGTCACTTTTTTAACACCAGACTGCATTCAACTTCAAGGAAATCCTTCTTGTAAGTACAGTAGTGTTCTATCCCTTGTAAGTACAGTGATGTTCTACGCTTAAACCCTCGTTGTTGAGTCTGCATGTGTAAATCTCCCATTTTGATATGTATTTGACGTTCGAACCAGCGAAGGAATGATAAAATGAATGCAACACACAATCTTATGACTTATTTTGAATATATTTGGAAAAGAATAGTGTCGTGGAGGTGGAGTGAACTTGTTAGAATATAGTTTCAAGCAAATAGCAACAATGAAAGCGTGGTGTGTAGTGAAATGTTGAGTTAAATAAATGTCAGTGGAGCTGACAGCTGAGATGAATTCATAGTATTCCATGAATTTTTAGCAGGGTAGTCAATGTATAGCTGTTCCGTCCACAGAAATGACAGATGGATTCGTTGTAGGTATGTGGTTTTCATGAATCTTGGCGTGGCAGAAATTACGGGATTTTAATTATGATTCTCCTTCTACACCAGAATATATATGGACTTTTGTTGTGAGGCGTATTTAAATGGGTCAGAGAAGAGATTGTCAAACTGTGATGGTACTAGGAAAGCTTGACTATTGGCTGTGTGATGATTTCATGGGAGTTTAACCGCATTGAGACGATTTGATTTTGCAAACACGCATTTCCATAGACCAAACGAGTTAACTCGTACTTAGTC
This sequence comes from Eucidaris tribuloides, assembly GCA_001188425.1. Lineage (NCBI taxonomy): Eukaryota > Metazoa > Echinodermata > Echinoidea > Cidaroida > Cidaridae > Eucidaris > Eucidaris tribuloides. Next base: position 37,182 of record JZLH01S0590920.1, on the reverse strand, counting down.
TCGCAACGGGTTAACATTTGCTCTGCGAAATTTGCGATCAGTGATTTCATACACTAAACCTTTACCCTAGACGCCCAACCTCAAACTAACCCTAATCATAATAGTAAATCTACTTCTGAACGTGAACGGCCAATAGCAACCTTTATCGTTTATCCTCTGAACGATATGTCACCAGAGCAACTGTCAACCAGAGTCAATATTGGCACGCAATATCACAAAGGCAATATCTGATGATACTTTCATTTCATCTATGATACTAGGAATTAGAGGAGACCATTGCAAATGAAATGGACTTTGGAAGGAAGGCCGAGATCTGAAGGGGGGTCAAATTGACCCCCCCCCCCCCCAGTAAAACCCTGGTCTGAAATAGCCCAGTTAAAATAGGGTTAACCGTTTGCTCACGAATATTGCAATTTTGCACATTCGTAATAATTGGTTTTCTCTGGTATGTTTTGTACTAGAAGATCTAACAAATCTCCATAATTCTTAACCCTTTGGGCATGATGGGCTTGTGTAGAAGCCCAGTACATCTCATACCCAGAAATGATTTTCTACATTTATTCAGGTCAAAATGTGTACTTCATGGTATGAAGTCGTTTGTAGGCAATATAAGCTTAGTTTGGGTGAAAAGGTTAGAACATTTTCTGGGGTTCTGTGGAAGCCTGTCGTCTCTGAATGTGCCATCTGCTTGGCTTCTGTACAAGCCCGTCATCTCCAAGGGGTTAACCAGTATATATAGAATATTTACCAGTATCAATGATGCAATATGGGAAGCCATTATCATGCTCCAAAAACCCAAACTATGTATAATCTCTTTCTTTATAAGTCTAATTATATCTCAATAACTTAATCTGATGATGTTTTTTTTCATTTCCAGTGCTGGTCCGTAAAACTCCAAGCAGCAAGGCAGAGTTGATCATTCTGGATCATGGGTTGTATGAAGAACTCCCAGCAAAGTAAGTCAGCCATAGAGTAAATGCAGATTTATTTTTATGCCTCCGCAACGAAGTTGCCGGAGGCATCATGTTTTCGGGTTGTCCGTCCGTGCGTCCGTCCGTCCGTCCGTCCGTCCGTCCTTCCGTCCGTCCGTCCGTCCGTCCGTCCGTCCGTCCGTTACCGGATCT
>JZLH01S0590920.1:8744-35852 GCA_001188425.1 Eucidaris tribuloides | reverse complement strand
CATTTTGGAGTGAAAGGTCAAGGTAAGTACGGGTTAATATGTCTTGATTTGGGCTGTTACGCCGTAATTGAGGATGTGGCTGGATCGGATTTGTTCATGTAATTTGGGTTGAGTATGTATTATGAGGCCAATTGGAACTAATGTTAGATTTTGGGCTGAGGTTCAGAGGTAGGGCCTTAAAGTGTTGATTTTGGTGTCGTTACGTCCCGGTATTGCGAGAGGTGGCTGGTCGGATTGTGTGTATTGGTTGAAGATGTTTATGAGGGGGCCATGAACTTGATTAGATTTGGGGGCTGAAGGTCAAAGGTACCGGGCTAAATATGTCTGATTTGGGCTGCAGTTCCGGAATTACTTGGAGGCGTTTGAATTTTATTTAACGTGGGTGAAGTTATTTTATGAGGGCACAATGAAATGATTTAGATTTGGAGTTCAAAGGTCAAAGGTCGAAGCAGTCACCGGAGTTTAAATATGTTCTGATTTGGGCTTCGTTACGCGATAACTTGAGGGCCTGGTCGGTTTAAGATGAAATTGGAGTGAAACAGTATTTTGTTAAGGCAACAATTTAAACTGATTTAGATTTTTGGAGTGAAGGTCAGGTCACCCGAATTAAAGTATGTCTGATTTTGGGATTTACTGTGATAATTGGTTATTGACTTTTCGATTTTATGATGTAATTGGAGAGAAGTTTTGTATATAAGCGCACAATATTATGATTCGATTTTGGAGTTATGAAAGGTCCAGAGGTCAAGGTCACGGGCCTTAATATGTTGATTTCGGCTCGTTACCGCGTAACTGAGAGCGGGTGTTTAATTGGAATTTACCCTGTAACCTTGATAAAGGTAATGGGCTTATCATTATGCTTTATTTCTCGTAATTGGTCTTTGTCCCATGGTAACTTTGACGTTTTCAATTACTATCATTGGCGATGGGTGCAGGCTGCGGCGGCTACCATCGGCTGCGCCGCCAGTGATGCCTCTAGTTTGGAATAGAGTTGGTCACCACAAAAAATTTGTGAGTTTGCTATGACTACCAATATTACTTCGCACAAAAATATTGCACCTAAAGTTTGTAAAAAGCACTTAATTCTACTAATGTGTAATACAAATTGCTGTCGGCCCACTGCTGGCTACATAGTGATGTGTTGTAGTAACAGGTTTTAAATCCAGTTTAGTCCTTGACTATGGGGTGGCTGGATTAACCTCGCACTCACAGAAATTGTTCTTACCCCCTCCTTCCACTTCACCCTATCCAGTCCTTCTACTCTCCACCACTTGCTTCTTTCATGTCTTCTTTGGTCGCCCCCTTCACCTCTGATCATCCACCTGAAATTCAAATGCCCTTCTCAAAACATGATCACCATCCCTCCTCAACAAATGTCCATACCAACGTACTCCATTGCCTTCGCCATCTGATCCGCCCCTTCTTCCAAACCCAACATCTGCATCAAATCCTTAGTCTTCTTCCTGTCCATCAGCTTCACATCACACATCGCTCCCACCATTGCTCTCTCAGTCCTTTTCAGAATCCCCATCTCATTTTCACTTAAAGATTGTGTCATTCATTTGCACGTCAAAAAACATCTAAATGAATGAAATCAGCTGAAATCATATCCAATGTGAAGATTAATATAAATAAACACCTCTCATGGAGACTTGGGGTAAAATGTTGAGTTTTGGTGAAAATCTGGACGGTTAAACTTCATCCTTTTCCAAATGACTCGGATGTCTTTAAAAAAAAATCTGTGACGTCAACGTGCACGGGCCGTTCCAAAATTGTCCGATCAGCCGTTAGCCGAAGGTCGCGCGGAGGTTAGCCATTTAACCAATGAGTGTGCTCCGCTGGTCTTGCGACGGTACACATAATTGCGATTCGCAATTTGAGCAAAATTTAAACTCACGGAAAGAACAACATTCTGGTAACATGTTGTTATTAGTTTTTCTTATAAAACAACAAATTCATAACATATGGATCTCAAACTTTCAACACACCATTTGTAAGTACTAAACTACCGTTTGGTATTGATAATGAACTTAATGAAGAGAAGTAATGGACTTACAAATCCCTGACACAATCTTTAAACACCATGTCTCAATCTCACGCAATTCCTATGAACTATTACTTTCATCTGTAGAGGAAAGCTTTTCCCATATCACAACTCTCCACATTCCCTAAACTTAACCCGTCCAAATCTTGCCCTCTCTGTCATAGCTGCCCTGCACCCTCCACTCACACTCACACTGTCCCCCAAGTACGAAAACTCTTTCACTGTTTCCACCTCGTCACACAACTTTTCCACATGTTCCACCATCCCTCCTGGTCTTTTCTCACATTTTCCACACACAAATCTCTTGCCAGCCTCGGGGTCACTCTCTTCATCTTTGTGCATCTCCGATGAATTCATTTCTCAAACAAAAGCATTTTATCTGCAGTTTATTTGTATATCATTGCCACTATGTGATAAGTTAAAATTACTTTCAACTTTCTCCTAGTTTTCAGAGATCAGATTAAGTTTGTTGAATTAACTGTCTGCAAATATTTTTGGGTTGGTCACAATTTACATAAATATATTTTCAATAAATATATTTCATATGAATGCTGGAGTTATGAAACCCCTTATCTCAGATTTTGGTGTAAATGATATTTTTTCTGTAGCTATGAAGTTAGATTTAGTTCTCAGATTTAAGTCTCAAAATATAGAGTTACCATGGTCCAATAAAATAAAAGTAATCCGAATTGTTTTAGTGTCAGTGCAGCCATTATGTGTTTGGTTCATCTAAATAATTCTGAAACACAAGATTGTATTTTTTTACCAGAGCAATGATGTATAGTATTTGATAGTAGTATGTCAGTGTGTATTGATAAATGGGTGATCATTTTCATGTGGAATAGTTCCATGTGGTGTATTCCTACAAACTCTCACCTAATATATGTATTGAGCAATTAGATAGTCAATGTCGTTGGAGGTGATGGGACAAACCATAACTTTGGAGGTGATCTGGATGTAGCTTTAGTTATCTTTCTGAAGAAAAGATAGCTAAAGCTACATCCAGAGGAAAGATAGCGCCCACATTCAGATCGCTGAGGAAGCGATAGTTTGTCCCATCACCTGAAACCAACATCTGATTATTTGCTCTGAATTCCACATCCGAAACCATTTAATTATAGACTCTATAGAGAGAAAGCAATATTTACTTCTCTACGAGAAAGAAAAGACGTGTTTATTTCTCTACAGAGTATGGTATACAAATATGTACTGATACGAGAGTCTCTGGTTGAAACTATGATGAGCCCGAGTTTACGTGGACTGTACTATTTTCCCATGGGGCGCAGCCCCGAGGGAAAATAGTTAACAGTCAACGTAACCGAGGGCGTCATAGTTTTAAACAGAGACTCTCAGGACAAGGCATATTTGTTTTATATCTGTCATCGAATTAACAGGGAGACTACACAAAATAAAGAAAAAATAAAAGGAAATTCACTAACCGTACCCCTACGAATATGTGTTGCACAGCCTACAGCTGCACAACATCTTTATTTGCGGTATGGATAGGTACTAAATTCCATAAACGTATACTCGTAGTATTAATCTTAAACTTTGCTAGGCTTCCATACGGGTTTTGCACGCTATGATATCTTTCACACGCATGGAAATAATATAGCATATGGTACATTAAAACTGTATGTACTTCCTCCACAAAATTTGTGTCTTCCTTTACAAAACATGTTTGGTTCAGCATTACTACACTAAGTGAGCTTGCAAATTTCAAACAAAGCACTCAAACATTTTTTTCAACGAGGGGTGTTATTTTGTGACTTTTGTTACAGGCCATGAATCAAATATTTTGCTGATTGACGTCATTATGTGTGACGTCAATCCGCTAAATATTTACTATTTTGCGGATTGACATCATTATGTGTGACGTCAATATGCTGAATAGTTACTATTCGGCAGATTGATGTCACAAGGGCGACACCTTCACTGATCTACTTGGAATATCATTAATCACATGATGCGCAATTGACCAACCAGGTATCAAGAAACTTACAATGACGGATATAATTTTGGTTAGCTACGAAAAAGTGCTATCACATAGGATGCAACGCACTTTTGTTTCGCTCGTACCCAAAAATATTGATAACGCATTGGGACTCGGCAGACTGAAGAGATCAGTGAAACACAAAGTACTATCGCCCTGGAGTACAACAAATTTTCTTCTTTGGTGATTGCTGGGCAAAACTAGGCTTTATCCCATGATTAACTGTTGATCAATCTTACAGCAAGATTCTTAGTATGTTGAATATGAATATATTTTTTCTTATTTCTCTTTATCCCCAGGACACGGATAGCTTTTGGAAAGTACTGGCGAGCCATTATTATGAAGGATGAAGCTGCTATGAAACAGTACGCGAGAAACATGGCCATTAAAGGTGAACATACTTTTCATCATTACAATGATGTTTTTCTGCAGTACATCATTTGTCCATAATTCGTAGACTGTGGTCACCTATTCATTTTCCCGATTCACAGTAGAGATACCTTCATTTTTGTGTCACCTGGATAAGCCAAGGTTAAGTTTTGAAGTTTTAACATAAATTTGAAAGTTCTTATTTTATGTAACTTGGATATAAGGTTATGAAGTATTTGATTAGAATTTTAGTTCACAAAGTCAAGGTCAAAGGTCATTTCGGGTTAACAAACTAGACGATGTTGTGGAGTCAACATAAAAAAAAGTTATTGAATTTTTGTTCCCTCCAAACAAAATTCACAAGAGGACTATGAAACTGGCTCTGTATAATTATGTGTGCATGTGCATGTGTGTGTCCGTGTGCCTGTTTGTAAATTTTACAAGTTTGCAAATTCTGCATAGATAACATCTTGCAGTTTAAATCTGGCCTTTGACCTCTTTCTCGTTGAATTCACTCCAGAGTACCTGATGTTCGCCATGATGCTGATGCAGCGCCCCCTGAACATGAAGGCCAAGCGAGGGCAGCACATGATGAACTTTTCGATGTCGGAGATGAGGAAAATGAGACAAAAGATGCGGGCCGAGATGCACAAGATCGAGGACCGCCGGGAGGAGTTCACCAACAGGGTCAACGAACTCCTGCAGAGCTTCCCCAAGTCCCTCTTCCTCATCTTCAGGTAACTAGTGAAATAAATCGCCGGTTGTCCGGCAGAAGGGCCCTAGCATATATTCCTGGCAGAAGGGCCGTGACAGTAAATTTCCTCTAATTTGAGAAATATTGCCCTATTTGATATGTGCACTTAACAGACTGACAGGAGGATCTAAAAATATTGCACCCCTTTCATTTCATGTGAAAAGAGCCAGTGGATTTCAAGTTAGAGACAATTAAGTGTTAACCCTATCTCTGCCGGGGTATTTTGGGAGATCATATGGCCGGGAAGGGGGGGGGCCCCCCCTTCAGATCTCGGCCGTCGATTGCGCGATCGCGACGAAAATTGACATGCATGTCGCTGGTGACCTAATGTACAAAATTGTATAGTTATTTTTTTCTCAAAAATTGTTTTTAGTTAATTATGCTAATTTATGCATAATTAATTTGTGAAATCATAAAGCTCCAAATGTGCTCATTTTTGGTGTAGAGACTTTTTGTGGTCTACTTAGCAAATTACTTTGAAAAAAAAATGCGATATTAGAATCAAATTCTAATGTATTTCACTGTTTTTGCAATTTCTTATGTATTTCCTTGTTTTTTTGACCTTTTGTTTTTTATTGTTTTTTTGGTTAAATTTGTCGGAGACACTTATGCAATCATAAACAGCAAAAAATTAAGTAATTTGAATCAGTTAAAGCTAAAATATTCATGCATTTATGATTTTTGGCTGAAAACAATTTGTATTGAAATTGTACACAAAACCATGTTTTTGAGCAATTTTTGGTGTGACATGCATGTACAAAATTATGTGTATCTTTGGAACTGTGTACCCTGGCGTCGCAAATTTGGTCTTAAAAGATGCGGGAAACTCGGAGGAAAAAAGAAAGCTTTTCGCGTTGCAGACATATCGCGTGAAACGTCAAGGGGGGGGGCCTCCCAGGCCCCCATGGCAGAGATAAGGTTAATGCTAGAGCCCTTCTGCCGGAAATCTAATGAAATCTTAACCCATTGGCTCTGAGATTGTGTAGTTTCCATAGAGTCAATAGATGACACATCCAGTTCATGTAGGCTATAGGTTAACTCCTTGGGCTAGCTGCAGTGCCAACAGTATAACAAATAGTGGAGTGATCACGAGTGCAATGGTACAAGATTTAGCATGAGGTGAAATATTGAGACGCTCTATTCAACGAGGCGAAGCCGAGTTGAATAGAGCGTTCATATTTCACCGAATGCGAAATCTTGTTCATTGGCTCGAATAAAGATCATTCACTATTTGTTTTATACAACACCTCGGACGTTTACGGGCTTGTTTCAAGGTATGAATGTTATAAAAACTTGGTTTTACTCACTGAGCTTTACTGTAAAAGAAGCATAACAGTAGGCCCTTGTGCTTATTGTTGGCATTGAGCACGCACACAATGACTACGCCTTCTCAAGATTTTTTAATGCGCGCGCAGTATTGTGTATGCTTCTACTCCTACAAATTACACGCACGCGTTGAATCTTAATACACCTAGCCAGGCGCGCGTGACACAAACGCACGTCACTGATTGGTGCGCAACCATAGTTCAATGGTGCGAAAGTGCTTTAACGATACTGCACTCCGCGTACAATAATGTACATGGTTGATGACGTCAGCAGAGTGCAATTTTGCGAAACTGCACTCTGCGTACCGAGCGAGTGCAATGGTGCGGTTAGCGTATGCTATGTTATGCACAGTTGACCAATCGGATAGCGTACCATCTTACTAGGTGTTGTATAACATTGTTTAATGAGAGACAGTGAAGGGAATATGATTATATATATTTCAGGTTTTCTTGGAAAAAAGTCTACTGGTAAAAATGTCTACTTTATGGGTCATAGATACCTACGAGCAATAAATCGTTAGCTTGTATCATAAGTTTGACTGAAAACTTTACCATTTTCCAGGCTTCTCTGGTAGCCCGTCGTCTCTGAGAGTGCGATGTACTGGGCTTCTGTGCAAGCCTAATATCCCCTGAGGTTTCAGTAATTAAAGTGATAGGCTAACATTGTGGAGCTTCAACTTAAAAAATTGTCAAATTTTGATATGTGAACTACAAAGTAGTGTTCATATGGACAAATAAACACCCTAGAATAAAAAAGTTTGGAATGTTACACTGCCAATGGCAAGTTATGCATGAATAAACAATTAAAACTCGGGGCGAGTTTAAATAGCGTAGGTGTACACAAAGTAAGTCTATGGGAGAAAATGGGCAGGTGAATCCGATCAACTTACGATTTTCACTTTTTTAAAGCACTAAATAATCATTTTGAAATACAATTTTTTCAGGGCGTCATTTTTAGACCTTATCAAAGACAATGGGCCGTATGCATAAAAAGTAGCAATTACTTGTAAGAAATTGCTTCAAGCACCAGAAATTGGTTGTCAAGCAAAATCAAGCTCATGCAATTGCTTAAATATGTTTGCATAATCTTTTGCTTACCGTGAAATCCGAGTGCACAGCGATAAGCAAATTCCTGCAAACAAAAGTTGTTGCTAACAGGCAGAATTACTTGCTTACAGGTGAAAGAAATTGCTTAAAAACGTATGCATAAAAAGAACCTTTTCCTTGTTCTGACAAGAATTTGCTTGGGTTTTTTCAAGCTCCTCAATACCAGCTTGAGCGCTTTTGCTTAATTATGACATTCGAGTTTAAAACATGTCCATGCTTGTATTTAGACCAAACCAAAGCTGCACAAAAGGAGAATAAATCAAGAAATACTATTTCTGGTATATCAAGAAAAAAATGGGGAGAAAATAGTTCAGGAAGGGGGTTAAAGATTTAACTCAATCCTGGAGGTACGTTGCGTCTTTCAAATTGTATTTGTGTACGTTGACCGCGAGTTGTGAAGATGGGAGGCTTCTTCCCATACGTATTCGACTCGTGCGGATCTGGCCTTTGTTGGTGTTTGCAACGCCGTGACGTTGCTATTGTATGGTTGCAGAGACCTTGTAGGAATTGCTCACGGATGGCAAGAAAACAGTTTGAACACAAGCAAAATGTTATGCATACAAAAAAAGCAATTCCTTGAAATCCATCTTTGGCTTGTAGGATGTTAGCAAGTGTTTTTATGTATACGGTCTATTACTTTCATGGGAGCACAAAGGCGGGTTTCGTATAATGTATTAAAATATTACGCGTGAGAGGAGAAGCATTTCCTGTCATGGGAGTTACGAAAGATAACTTCACTACATACAAATTTATGAATGTTTCTTTATGTGACCATCGAGGAACGATTCTACTGATTATTTCTGGAGTGTATGATGGTTGGAATCAATTTGCATATTCTTGTTTTTGTCATACCGGACAAACCTGCAAACCTCGGGCAAACTATCAGGTTGTCAAGAACAACCTTTGTTTCAAAATGTTTTTGCAGGCAAGCAAGAATCTTTGCTTGCAAGCAATTCCTAATTTTTATGCATATGGATTCAAGCAAAAGGCTAGAAAAAGCAATTACTATTTTTTATGCATACGGCCCAATGGTAGCAAGGGGAATCATGTAGCTCAGATTTTTTTAACTATGGTAAATGTTAGCCAATACCTTTAAGGGCAGCTATATTACAAATGCCATTATAGATTGTAGAATAACTTGCAAAATCACAACTGACAAAAACACTCAGTTCAATGATGTAGTAAACTTCCTTATGGTAACATCAATGACTGCAAATTTAGTAGTATTCATTCAGATTCTTAATACCATATTTGTCCCTGATTACTGGGGTAGTCAGTTTCATCTCACTCTCACAACTATTGCCCTTACCCCTTCCCTCCACTTTGCCTGATTCCGCCCATCCTCATCCTTCAGCCCGACCCTCATACTCTTCACCACCACTCTCTTCTTCCATGTCTTCTTTGGTTGCTCCCTTCCCCCAAGACCATCCACCTGAAACTCAAATGCCCTCCTCAAAACATGATCAACATCCCTCCCTAACACATCTCAGTAGGGTGTTTCGCAACTTCAACGTGGACGTAGAATTTGCGGTCCGTGTGCAAAAATCGAGCGGTTACTATAGTAACAGCGGTCTGACCGCTCTCGACTCGAAATCTACGACGGGCCTTGGCCATTTTTACGTCCGTGCAGAGCAAGAACGCAGAATGGGATCCATCGAGTCAACAACCAATCAGCGGGCTAATAGCAAGGTAAACATCCGGCTTATCATCACAGCATGCATGCTCGAACCCGATATCAAGTTGATTTAGTTGTTATCTTTCTGGATGTCCATCTTTCGTTCATTCTATTTTTTCATTCCCTCTATCTTTCCTTTTCTATGTTATTTTTTATCTATCTGTCATTCATTCTTTTCTTTCATTCTCTCTGTCTTTCTTTTTCTTTATTACTCTCTTTCATCTGTCTTTCATTCATTCTGTCTATCTTTCTCTTTCTTTATTACTTTCTTTTGTTTGTCTTTCATTCATTCTTTTTCTTTCATTCTCTCTATCTTTCTTATTCTTATTACTTTCTGTCTATCTTTCATTCATTCTTTTTCTTTTATCTATCTTTGATTCATTCTTTTTCTTTCATTCTCTCTACTATCTTTCTTTTCCTTTATTACTTTCTTTTATCTTTCTTTTATTCATTCTTCTTTCAATCTCTATCTTTCTTTTTCTTTATTACTTTCTGTCTATCTTTCGTTCATTCTTTTTCTTTCGTTCTCTCTATCTTTCTTTTTCTTTATTATTTCCTTTATCCATCTTTCATTCTTTCTATCTTTTATTTTTCTTCTTTCTAGTTGTGTATCTTTCATTCTCTCTTTGTTTTTCTTTATTACTTTTTGTATGTTTCCTTCTTTCTTTCTACGTCTTTTTTTTTTTTACTTTGTGTTCTTATATTTTCTCCTTTCTATACTTCTATCTTTCTTTTAATTCTCTTTTTGTATCTTCCCTCCTTCCTTCCTTCCCGTTACTTTTGGTCTTACTGTATTTGCCATGTTGAAAGTCGCGGGATCAACCACGGGATCTCTATAGCAGTGACGTCATACCGATTAGTACATTCGTCCGCGTACACCGAATTTGCGAAACTACTTATAAACGTGAGTTGTTCGAGCGCGACGGACGCAAGCCCCCGTAACTCCTGCGTCGTTGAAAGCCGCGTATGTCGCTGAGCGAAAACACGCTATTATCAGCGTACTCCATTCGCCTTCACCATCTGATCCACTGCTTAATCCAAACCCAATATCTGCATCAAATCCTCAATCTTCCTCATGTCCATCAGCTTCACACCACACATCGCTCACACCATCCTCTCAGTCCTTAGAACCCCCAAGTCATCTCCACTTCATCGCCATATCTCATTCCCATACGAGATCGCCAATCTCACCCAACTTTTATAAATCATTCCTTTCATCTTCAAAGGAAACCATTACTCATAAAACAACTCTCCACATTCCCTAACCTTCACCTATCCAAATCTTGCCCTCACTGTCACAGCTGCCATGCACCCTTCACTCACACTCACACTGCTCCCCAAGTATGAAAACTCTTTCACTGTTTCCACATCTTTACATAACTTTTCCACCTGTTCCACCATCCCTCCAGGTCTTTTCTCACAAGATCCACACCAAAATCTCTTGCCAACCTGGGAGTCACCCTCTTCATCTTTGTGCATCTCCCATGAATCCATTTCCCACATTTCTCATACAACACTGAATTTGCCCTCACCATCTTTTCACACGTTCTGCGTTGGTCTACCTTACTGACACTTTTCCCTCTGCTCCACTCCCCATCAATTTTGTTTCCCAAGATTTACCTTCAAACCGTGGCTCTCAAAGGTCACCCTCCATTTCCAAAACCTCTCCTTCAGTCCCTCCATTGTTTCGCTCATCAGAACCAAGTCATCACTATACAACATCTCGTTCATACAAAAACTTCTCTTGCACTCTCTGTAACCACAGTAGACACAATTACAAATATCAGTGGCGACAATACAGAGCCTTGATGCACACCCACTTTCACCTCAAACTCCTCAGACAACTCATCCCAACTCTAACTCTTGTCTTTTCTCCTTCATACAAACTCATCACCGCTTTAATCTTCGCCTCTCTTATACATGTACCTCTCTTTCTCTTCGCTCACTCTGTCACTTTCCTTGGAACTCTATTAAGCCCTTCTCCAGATCAACAAAACACATGTACAATTTCTTCCCCTTACAGGTAAATGACATGGTCCTCAACTTGGGCTGAAACTACTCTAGAATTAAGTAAACTATGCAAGGATTCTTCTGTGAAAATCTTGTAGTCAAGTTGACTCATTCTAATATAAACAATGTCAATATCACTCGTAGCAGGGAAACCTGCTGTGTGGCTCTCTATGGGGCTTATTTTTATCATCCCCGGAAAAAATTAAGATACTCCTATGTTTATGCTTGATTCGCCTTAAGTAAACAAATTACAGACAAATCCTCCCAGGTAGGAGATCCATTCGTGCTAGTGTATAGTTAGTATATATTTCAACTCATTTGGTTCTTGAGGCATTTTCAAGTGTTCCCAATCATGTCACTAACCTTTAACTCGGTATCCCTCTTGCAGTCTCCAGAGAGTAAACACTGCATCTGTCATTCCTTTCCCTGGCATAAAAGCAAATTGCATCTCATCCACTTTCACTTTTCTCCAAATTCTATTCTCCCAAACCCTTTCCACTATCTTCATTGTGTGCTCCAACAACTTCAAGCCCCTATGAACACCTCAATTTATTGCATCCAATTTCCCTTTGAAAATTTGGACTACCACACTCAGTGCCCACTCATCCGGCATTCCTCTTCCAATTAACACTCTCTGACACATCTCCATCATCACGCCAATTCCAATCTCTTTGCCATCTCAACACTCACTTCTGAGGGTCTAGCAAATTTGACTGCAAATTAACTGCAAATCCATCCATTCATGAAATTTTATGTATTCATAGTGCTAGTTTGGGATTTATTTTGCTATCTTAATGAGTGCCATTGTAAAATCTGAATGCCGTTTTAAATTGATCTCTGTCAATTTCTCTTACAACTAACCTGCCAATTAGTTTATATCATTGTGATTTTACTTGTCTTTTCATCTTTTCAGGAATATGAACACAGTTCGTTACATTGACCGTGCCTTGGGACAACCTGTTGACTACCTCATCACAATGGGCAGATGGTATGTTGTATCTGGTCATTTATTTTGTATTTGTGTTGTCGTTATTGGTGATCCGCGTCTCCGCGGATCACCATAGATTTCGTCAGAATTTTTTTCTTTTTCTTCTTTATTTATTCGTGTTTCTTTCTGGTCATTCTTGTGCATCAGATATCTCAAGAACAACATCGTCAATTATCTTGTAACTTGGCATAGTTATGTCCCATGTCAATACCTACAGAATGTCCTCCTGACAATGTCTGTAACGTCATCAATGACGTCATAAGCCAAAAGCTAGTCCTAGCCTACATTTGCAATATCTCAAGCCGGCAGTCGAATAAAACAACGAAATTTGGCGGAAGTTAAGTTTAGGTCAAGGGTCAACTTTTGGACCTAATCACGTGCGCGCGCGTCATGATGGGCTAGCACGGGCGCGTCAAAAATTTTAAAGGTTTTAAAATGCTCCAAATGACTTCTTATTAACAGTAGCATACGTTTCAGGTCATTTGGAGCATTTGGTGCGCGCGCGTACGCGCGTTTTCTTCCGCGCACACCGCTTTCCTGACCGAATATCGTCTTTTTTTCGATGAATTTAGATTTCTGACTGAATTCTCCGTCAATTAGAACGCTTTCCCAACCACTTGGACCCAAAATATCGCTTACAAGTCCAAAAAACTTAATTGCTGCGCGCGTAATGAATAATGGGCATTTTTTAATGACTCATAACTCTCTAGAATTAATGGTGACCCCTAGTTTTTATTCCTTATTTTGATAGAGTATGATGCGTAGATAGCATTTCAGGCATCGCTTTCTATGCCAAAGTGTTGTGATGTCATCTATGACGTCACAAAGAAAAATCGTATTTCGGGCATATATCATGACTGGAGTCAAGTAAAATAACCAAATTTGGTACACAGTAACTTCAGGTCAAAGGTCAGCACGCGTGCTTATCATATACGTGCGGGCGTTACGACGAACGCGTGCGCGCACGTCAAATTTTCAATTAATGTTAGATAGACAATTTCAAGTGATGAGGGACATATTTCAGCAAATAATGATACTTGGTATAAATTGTTTGTGACATTTTGTTTAGATTAAATGATCGCAGCGTTTACGCGGATCACCAATTCGTCTCAGTGACGAATTAAAGTCTAGTTGTAATTGATGTTGTTGATGTTGTTATTATTAATATGTGCGGAATAAAGTGAATTCTTTCATCTCACCTTAACATCAGGTATCTATTATGACAAAATAAACTGCATTGTTATGTTTCACCTTAAAGATAAATGACATGATTGGGGGAGGGTAAAACTATTCTAGAATCATGTAACTATGCAAAGATTCTACTGTAAAAATTTTGTTGTCAAAAGTTGACTCATTTTAAAATAATGTCCATCACTATGCCTTGTAACAGACAAATTTGTAGTTTAGCCTTCTATGGGGATTAAATCTGTTGTGCCCCGATAAAATTAAACTGCTGGCCTGTTCATGCTTGATTCTCCTTAAGTAAACAAACTCAAGACAAATCATTCCAGCCAGGAGATCCACTCCAGCTGGTGTACATTTGGTTTATCTTTCAACCAGTTTGGTTCTAAAGGCATTTTTTATTTCTCCCAATCATGTCACTGAGCGTTAAGTAAACAAATTCAAGACGAATCCTTCCAGCCAGGAGATAGACTTCAGCTGTTGACTGTTATGTAACCTAGTTAGAGAAAAATAAATCTTTTGGAAGAACACATTTAAGTGTGATTGAATGTACCAAATTTCACTAAATTACAGGTGTATGAAATATCAGGGAAGGCAGTAATAAGTTTGCATGATAGTGGCATACAGCATGGGGTACTTTGTTTTGTGTAATTTTTTTTTTTTTAGAAAGTGTACCATGTGATGCATTAATGGAATATTTTGTGAACAAATTTGTGTGATTGTATTTGATACCACAGTGCCGCGGGAGGCTCAGAGTTTGAACCCCGAGACAGGACATTTCGAGGCCAGCTGAGTGCCCTGTGGCAGAGGTTCATCTATGATTTCACCCTGAGGTGAGGTTACGATTTGTTGTGTTTTTTTTAGATAGATATAATTCTCCTGAAAATCACCTGGTCGGAATGCTTTTTGAGAAAATTGATGAAAAGTGTTTTAAAGGTTGGTGGGGTGACTGTTTCACCAGTGGTAATGGGCATAGTGATATCTGCTCTCTCATAACTTAACCCTCACTGTACTGGGCTATTTGCTCCATGAAAATACTGGGGGGGGGGGGGCTCCCAGCCCCCCCCCCCCCCCCCCCATCGATCTCGGTTGTCGACCGCACGATTGCGACAAAAATCAGCCCACAAGTTGCCTGCCACATACTCTACAACATTTTATTATTTTTTCAAAAATTAATATTATTTCATTAATTATGCTAATTTATGCATAATTAATGTGTGAAATCATACTTTTTGTTCTAACTCACTAAATAAAGCTCCAAACATGCTAATTTGGGCTGAAAACGCAATTTGTATTGAAATTGTACATGAAATCTCGTTTTTGAGCAATTTTTGGTGTGACATGCATGTACAAATTTGTGCACAACTGCAGAACCGCGTACCCAGATGTCGCGAAAATGGTCTTAAAAGATGCGGGAGATTCAAAGGAAAAAAGTGATGAAACGTCATGGAGAGAGCTTTTCGCGTTGCAGATATATTGCGCGAAACATTGAGGGGGCCTCCCAGGCCCCCCACCCTCAGTGCAATTAGGGTTAAAGGTAAATGACATTATTGGGGTAGTCCTCAACTTGGGGTGAAACTATTTTAGAATCAAGTAAACTGTGCAAGGATTCTACTGTGAAAATTTGGTAGTCAAAAGTTGAATTGTTCTAAAGTAACTTGCATCTGTATGCCTTGTGTGAGACAAATCTGTTGTGCAGGGTTCTGTAGAATGTATTTTATTGGGGCTCAAGAGAAACAAAATGCTAGTATGTTCATGTTTGATTTGGCTTTTAAGTAAACAAATTCAAGATAAATCCTTCCAGCCAGGAGTTACACTCCAGCTGGTGTATCCATTGATATATCTTTCAACCAGTTTGGTTAAAGAGGCATTTTTTGTTTCTCTCAATCGTGTCACTGCCCTTTAAACATGACAATTTTTTACTATGAACAATTTTCAGTAAGGTTTGATGATGTTTTCTGATGTTCTTCATGACAATACCATACTTCATGAAAGATTGATTAAAAAATTGACTGATCTACCAAATATATACTTGGACTATAAACTAAAAATAAGTTCATAGTAAATTAATATGGTACAACAGGGTGTTGAGCATGGCCCGTAAAGAGATAAGTGCAAAGTGGAAGTAGTAGTAGTAGTGATGCAGGTTTTAAATCCGGTTTAGTCCCTGACTTCGGGGTGGCCAGATTTACCTCGCACTCACAGAAATTGCCCGTACCCCTTCCCTCCATTTTACTCTATTCAGTGCATCATCCTCCCTCAATCTAACCCTCCTACTCTCCTCCACCACTTGCTTCTTCCATGTCTTCTTCGGTTACCCCTTCCCCTCTGACCAGCCACCTGAAACTCAAGCGCCCCTCTCAAAACATGATCAACATCCCTCCTCCATTCGCCCGCGCCATCTGATCCACCACTTCTTCCAAACCCAACATCTGCATCAAATCCACAGTCTTCTTCCTGATCATCAACTTCACACCACACATCTAAGTACAAATTAAAGGGATACGCCACTCATAATCCATGTACGTTCAATACCATTCACTTGCCCCTACTGCAAGGCTGCGCGTAACAACAGTCGTGGAGCTGCGAACAGAATTGCCATTGAAGGTAGGGCCGTGTGCAGTTCACCTTTCTTCGGTTGAATGCGTGTTGCATAGGGAAATGTACACAATTCGTGCATGCTCGTTTTTCGAAAGTATACGGGCATTCCAGAATGTTAACCGAGCCGGGCCAGCTCGAAAACATCATGATATGCAACTTTTCGGTCCCTTTAATAACATCATTTCTATCTATCTATTCATGAAGGTCCGACTATCTGATCGACCGGATGAGCAGGCTGGTATTTTCTCTGATGGTGCGGTTTGGTTGGATATCCTTCAAGCCACCAGAAAATGCCCCAAACTTTTTCGATAGTCTGCTGCCCCCACAAGCCGAGTCATGAAACAGTCTCGAGGGATGTTGGGATTTTTTTTTTTGAGTGTTCGGGTGATTGATAGAATGGTAATTCGGTGATCACCATTTATGCTATGAACAACACACACAACCTGTTGATTAATATATAGCTTGAAATTCAGGCAAAAGGGATGGAAGAAAGATTGTACTTAAAGGGGAATGAAATCCAGACATCTTACTGAAATCAGAGAGTACAGAACAATACAAGATGGAAAATAGTGAAAGTTTGAGCAAATTTGGTTGAATGGTTCAAGAGCTATGATAGTTCAAAGTTTATTTAATCCTGGCTTGTTAGGGAGGATCCTTGAATTGGCAACTCTACCCATTTTTCAGATGAAAGTGTGGAGAACTTCCCATTGGATTTGTACACAAATTTTCAATAATTTGCAGTTTTCTGAAGTGTCAGTTGAAAAAGTATCTAAACACGTAGAATGATTTTTGCTAGGACATACTTGCACAACAAGCAAGAACAAATCAGATATTTGATAAAAAGTGAGAATAAGTGAAAATTTATGTACAAAACCAATGGAGAGTTCTCCACACTTTCATCTAAAACGCTAGTAGAGTTGCCAATTTAACAATCCTCCATAACAAGGATCAAATAAATTTTGAACAAACATAACTCTTGAACCGTTCAACCAAATTTGTTCAAACTTTCACTAATTTCCTTCTTGTATTGTTCTCTAATCTCTGAACGCAGGAATGTGTCTGGGTTTCATTCCACTTTAAGTGCCTGGGTAGATAAGACTAAGTGGCTGTTAACTGGCAGAACTACGTATCTCAATTTTTTTACTTTTGGGGGTGGGGCAATAATGTTCTTCAAAATATCATGATCTGACAAAACTATGTATCTCAAAGTTACATAGTTTTGCCAGATCATTAAGCTGGTGAGTATACTGCATTTATTTGGTAGATCTTTGCAAAAATGCCAAACAAAATCTTTAAATAAATGATGATGAATTTGTGTTTTGGGTTTTATGGGAAATATAACTACACTTCTTGTCTTCAGACTTAATTTCAAGGTATGTTCAGTACTGTATGAAATATCTCAAAATCACCAAAAACAAGAGGTATAGTTTTGCCAGATCACAACTATATTAAGGTGATGGTTATTTTTCAAATGTTTTTATATAAATTTTATGCATTGCAGATCATGAGTAACTGTATTTCTCAGCAACTCATTTTATTAAAATATAATAAATATTGTGAATTACTGTGAGTAGAAGTACCTCAGAAAATATACCAATCATGTATTGTGTGTGTGTAATAATAAAGTGTTCTTCTTTTATGTGTAAATATGGAATATGTATTTAAAACTTTATACCTGCAAGCATAATGATAATACCAGTCTATAAGGATATGCAGCTGAAATAACAAAGACCTATTAAAGCCACAGGCTAACAATGACCAGTTTTAAAAATATGTGAGCTGCATAATCCTCCATGCTGTAAGTGTCGTTAATAAGGACTAAACCTGAAGCCCTGAAAAAAACTATTTCAAAATGCTTATTTAGTGCTTTAAATAAGTGAAAATCTGTGAGTACTTAGGTTGACTAGATTCACTATGCCCCTTTCCTTCCATGGACTTACTGTGTGTAGATCCTGACTAGTTTATACGCCACCGCAGTGAAAATTGTTCATTTGTGCATATCTTGCCAGTGGCAGTATAATTTTCCAAACTCTTGTATTCTAGGGTGTTTATTTGTCCATTTAAAGGGAGAAGGCACCAGCAACTAACAGGCATAAGTTCAGAAAATATTTGAGTTCTTGCCAACCAATCAGATTGCATGTGCACAGCAGGGAGCTGACCATGCGTGACCAATGCATGCCACGCGACGTGTGTTAGCCGCACCGTGGTATGTATGAATTGATAAGCTCCTCCCCTATAGCTGTTCTGCAAGTTTTGTCTTAGGGTAAAACTTACAAAGACGTAAAATAAACACAAATTTAACTAATATATAGGGCCTTGATGAGGGTGAGTATCACACAGTACCCTTATTTAGGCTGTTTTTGTCACCATGTACCTTAATTCTGACAATACAATGTCATTTTTATTCTTAACTTATGCCTGTTGCTGGTGCCTTCTCCCTTTAAGTAATACTATGTAGCTCAGATATCACAGTTTGACATTTTTTTTTAAATTGAAGCTGCACAATGTTAGCTTATGTCTTTAGACAGAACATGGAATAATGGGGCTAAGACCATGTTCAGCATTTTGTTGGTGGTATTTAGGTGAGGAAAGTAACCTTCCAGTTCTGACATATTTCATGAAAACGTATACATGTATGTAATACACAATTATTGACCAGTAATTACCAGTATTTGTTCAGTATGTCTGAAGGTCCTGTCAATTTTTGAAGAAATTATAAGTTGGTATTTTTTAAAATTGTACTCTTATTTATCATCAAGTGGACATCAATTTATATTTTGAAATATTATTAAAAACACGCTTGAATTATGTATTCAATATAATCCTTTCAGTTTAAAGGGGCAAATGCCCCAAATCTCATAATCTTCACAAGATTGGTACAAAACTGATACACAATAATGCTAATAACAAAAGAACTGACGAGATTCAACTTACCACCAGGGACTTGTTAATTTTTGATAATTATCACTGATTAGTGGTCATCTTGAACGTTGTTGGCCATACAAAGTTCAAGATGACCAGACCGTTCTGTATCCGAGATGGGGTGCATGCTGGCGTATCCTTAAAAGCGCGCACATACGCATGACCAGCCTGTGTACATGGCAACATGTGTGCTTAGTAACTGGTGTATTTGGAAGGTTTTCATGTACTACATGAATTGCAATACAGGCTTTCGACTCAACCCCGTATTCAGCTGTACTGCACATTCCCCAATTTCATAATCAGTATGATTAATACTAATAAGACACTGTTCATGTATCTAAATGGACTTTTCAACAATAATAAATTCAGTTACAATACTACAGTAACAGGAAAAATATCAGTAATTTAACTTAAGTTTCTACACTTATTTCAAGAATGTATAAGTAATTGATGATTAGAACCACATGTCTTTGTATTATTCTTTGCTACCTCCTTCATCATAGGGAATATATTATGTGTAGATATTATATTGCACCGCCCATGATATGAGAGTTTAATTCGTAACTCCTTTTGGAAGTTCAGGTTTCAAAACATAAAGTGCCTTGTATAGTTTATGTTGATATCGGTTCCATAGTTTGTATTTCTGCTGGTTGTGTGAAGTGTGTATACAGACTTACATCAAACCTAGTAATATTTATTTCTCAAGAATTTTGGAGACCAACGTTGATACATGTATTTAGTTGAATATAAAATATCCGTAAAATGTATAATTGCTTTTGGTTTAGATGTTTTAATGTTTTCATCTTATTTTGAAATCATTTCTTTGTTATGATAAGAGGTTAATGGATTCTCGTAAAAGTATCGTCTATAAGTGGGTACTCAAATAACCCTTGGCCTTGGCAAAATATATTAATTTCACATGCATTTGACTGCAGGTTATCAATTGATGTTAAATTTGATTTTAGTTTCAACAATATATAAAGAATGCATATCGTTGGTTGTCTGGCAGAAGGGCCTAACATATGTTTCTGGCAAAAGGGCCTTAACCCTATCTAGGCCGTGGTATTTTGGGAGATCATATGGCTGTCAGATCTCGGCCGTCGAGTCGTCGACCGCGTGATCGCGAGGAAAAGTGGCACGCACATCGCCCACGACCTACTCTACAAAAATGTATAGTTATTTTTTTGATGAAAATTGTTTTTAGTTAATTATGCTAATTTATGTATAATTGATATGTGAAATCATACTTTTTGCTCTTATTCACTAAATGAATCTTCAAATGTGCTAATTTTTGGTGTGGAATTGCGATATCAGATGAATTTCTTATGTATTTTATTGTTTTGGCAATTTCTTATGTATTTCTTTGTTTTTTTATGAAATTTGTCGGTAACATTACGCGATTATAAATAGCATAAAATTAAGTAATTTGAATCAGTAAAAGCAAAAATATTAATACATTTATGATATTTGGCTGAAAACACAATTTGTATTTAAATTGTACACAAAATCACGTTTTTGAGCAAATTTTGGTGCGACATGCATGTACAAAATTGTGTGTATCTTCGGAACCACCTACCTGGGCGACGCAAATTTGGTCATAAAAGATGCGGGAGACTCCGGGGAAAAAAGTCATGAAACATTGCGGCGAGAGCTTTTTGCGTTGCGAACGTATTGCGCGAAACGTCAAGGGGGGTCTCCCAGCGACCCCCCCCCCCCCGGCCTAGATAGGGTTAACACTTAATTGTCTCTAACTTGAAAGCGATTGGCTCCTTTCACATGAAATCAAAGTAGTATGATATTTTTAAATCCTTCTCTGAGTCTATTAAGTGCAAATATCAAATAAGGCCAATATTTCTCAAATTAGAGAAAATTGTCTGTTAAGACCCTTGTGCCGGGAATATATGCTAGGGCCCTTTTGATGGACAACCAACGAATTGTAAGGAAAGATATATCCGGACAAATTATCCCCGGACAATTATCACCTGGAAAATTGCTCAAGGACAATCAGCTCCCTCCCCCCCTCCCCCCTCCCCCTCCCCCCCCCCCGATACCAACAAATACCAGCCAGGACAATTATCCCTCAGGACAACTATCCCTCTATGACAACTAGCACCCCTCCCCCCGGACAGTTAACCCCCTCCCCAGGATAAATACCATCTAGGACAATTACAACCCAGACAATTATTCCCTGGATGATTATTCCAAAAAGACCATTGTCTTCTGAGGTAATAGATCTGGTGGAAAATGTCCTGGGGTAAATTGACATGGGGTGTAATTTTCCAGGGGGTAATTGTTGGGGGTTTAATTCTCTTGAGTGGTAATTGTTCTTTAGGGGTAATTGTCCAGGGGGTTAAATGTCTGGGGGGTGATTTCCTAGAACCAGGGAAAGATGATAAAGTAAAGAAGGTATTTGTCAAAGTTTTATTTGCAAGTATGAACTGAAATATATTATGTGTATTGTAGATTTCCTTTCCCGACCATTGTACAGTGTTCATGATTGTGTGAGTGTTACTCTCACTACACTATGGAGGTTTTGTCATCAAGTCTATGTCAAGTAAAATACTGTCAGAAATCACTTGATGTGAGTTTAACATCGTTGCTGGCATAAGCGTTCTTTTTATTTCTTCAACGAAAATACAAAAAACAATTTCAGCAAGTTTGAAAATAAACATGGTATTCATCCGTCATCGTTAATGTTGGAAAATGTAGGAATTCATTTCTTTCTTAAATCATGTTGGAGTGATTATGATCCAATAATTTCTCTTTAATCTCAGTATCTTTAATTCAGTGCTAGCTATTGTCAGAGTATAACTAATTGTGGTTCGACTACGTCGGTGATTTTACAGACTTTCACACTACTAGATTACTTGTGCTTTGAAAAATAAAACCTGATGTAAGCACATACAAATTGATCAATGTTTTGCCCAACACATAGTTTTGGAGCAAAGTATATGGCATTAAATTATGAAATATTACTCGTAACAAATTGATGTTTGTAAGAATTCGTGTTGCAGAGTCAGATTGCAATAAAAGCAAATCATTTATATAATAATGTTCAAGTTGCATGTTTGTTTCTTGTGCGTGTATGTCTGAGTGTTTTATTTCACAACCTCAACATGCGTGATGTGGTGCATAATGAAAAAGAAATCACATTTGAAATGTAGTACCTTATCAATGAACAAATCCGAACATTCTGTCATGCAGGTTCGAATCCAGGATGTGAATAAGAGGGCCTCCGGTACCCCTCCCCCCCCCCCAAAAAAAACGATGAAGAGCTCATAAGGTAAATATATATCCCGTACAATTTGATCTTATCTTCTGCACCCCTCCCCCCCCCTCTCCCCACCACCACCCCCAAGAAATCTGGTACTGGTCATGGACATGTCATTAATGTGGACATGGTTTTATCAACCAGGGAGAAATTACCATGCATTTTTTTCCGTCTGTCATCCACGTTATGTAAATATGTTACCGGTGATGCATGGATGCTTGTGACATTACATCATGTCTCGAAATTACGTCAGTCATCTGCTAGTCTTGCGTTCAGACATGTGGGATTATTGTTTCATCGGTGTTGATGAAGCCATGTGTTTATTTGATTGTATCTCCAAACTACGTGTAGAGTGAATTTGATAGGTTGCAAGTAATTCAGATGACCTACCAAGACAAATGAATTAAATAAAACGAAACACATGAAATTAAGAAATTGGACACGTAAAACAGTTTAACCAGCCCCATGAAGATACGGCTTAACTTGGAAATTCACCCGACGGAAAAATAAACTACGGATAAACTACGGCTCATCATTTAATCAAAACCCGTCTTGCTAAATAAGCAGCGTCTACGCATCAATGCTCGCAAATTATCAACCATCCTCATGTCCAGACATCTTATCAACAAATATCACTTAAAGTGAATTGACAGTGTAAAATGATAATACATTGCCGAACATATGCTGGATATTGATTGTATATAACACCACGAGGGTTCAGATTTAATAAAAAGGGTACTTGAGCCGCGACACTTTGATCGAAATGTATTAACACCATTGGCGTTCATCCACTGGAAATTAACGATCCCGTGCAATTATAGTTCATTACTGACGGTTGATTAATTAAAGCGAAGTCGGCGTTTGCTTGAATAGGCGGTCCATGGTTAGTACAGTGTGTCTCAAAAAAAATTGTGCAAGTGAAAACCGCCCTCTTTGGCAATTAGAAAATACTCTTGTGACATGATGCTTACATCAACGTCAAGTGCATAGTCTTAGCTTGCAAATACCGTTAGTTTTGTTTAATTTGCTTGTCTTAATCTTGAGATATGTTAATTTGAATAAGAAAGGGTAAAATCGCAATTGTGCCACTTTTACTACAGTCCCGAGTAAAAGTGACACAATTGTGATTCCATCCTTTTG
Source organism: Eucidaris tribuloides (assembly GCA_001188425.1). NCBI lineage: Eukaryota > Metazoa > Echinodermata > Echinoidea > Cidaroida > Cidaridae > Eucidaris > Eucidaris tribuloides. The sequence goes on along the minus strand of JZLH01S0590920.1, from coordinate 12,471 downwards.
TTTTTTACAACATATCGAGATTGAAACAAGCAAATTGAACAGAACAGACGGCATGTGAAAGCTTAGACTCTGCCCTTGATGGTGATGTAAGCATGACGTCACACAGATGTTTTCCTCATTACCTAAGAGGGCGCTTTTTACTTGCGCAATTATTTTTGAGACACACTGTAGAATTATTAGTAACGTGGTAAGATGCGAAAATATGGTGTTAAATTTATCCCACATGATGTTGCCCAATACAGATACCAGATATACCAGATAGGGATTAAAATTGCAATCATGGGCAGCGATTGGGGGGGGGGGGGGGTCTCCTCGCCCCCCCCCCATTTTTTCCTGGGTTGGGGTGATCGTCCACCCCTTGATTTTTAAAACGTAATATATTTTTTTCGACATGTATTTTGTTAGCATTTTGATAAATGTTGTTATCTGCGAACCTATTCAACGAGTAGATATGATGAAAATAGGTTATTAAACTTTAGGGGGAGGGGGTTTCAAAGTCAGATTTTCCACTTTTTAACAATAAAGGGTCCCTATATGTATTCTTGGGGCGTTTTTGCCCCCGCGCGACGGTGTTATTATCTTGCCTTCGATGTTTTCGACCCCCCCCCCTCGTGTCATGAAATCTCTTCTTCTGATTGCTACACCATAGTTGTATGGTGAACACCGAAAGTATTACTTCTAACTTTACCAATTATAATTACTTCTATATGCCCTAACACCAAGAGAAAATACATTAACACCAAACTCTGAAGATATTACAAACGCTTTATGTATTAGCCACTTCGTTTGGTGTGTTGTTATTCACAAAAAAGAGCAAAAATAAAAGAAGTGTCCTGCATTGTGTGGAGAACAAAGTTAAATATTATTCACATAACCCTATCACCTTCACTAACAAAAAATTCTATAAAACAGCCTCTGATTTCTGTTAATTAAATGACCATGTGTCAAATCACTTTGCAAGTGTAATATCTTCATGTTTTAATTATATTCAGAACGCTGTTAAACAGATTTCACTGCTATACGCGGACTTTAATAATAATAACAACCATCGCACATGCCATCTTGGATTTTTGGTCTCTATCAGCCAACACAACAGCCGGACGTTCCCCGGACGAGTTAAGCATGTGTTCGTATCACGATTAATGAGAGATAAGTCTGCCGAAATGTGTTAATTAAAACAACACGTTGTCCTGGGGGAAACATATTAATTTTTCTGTGAAATATCTATGTGTAAATCTACTTGCTATATCAAGCCCGAAGTTTTCCTTTTCTTTAGATCGTGTAAAATATATCATGGATCGTCGCTTATTTTCCAAGTAGGCTTGTTCTGAGATTCGTGTTTAATATCAAATTACCACATTGGACGATTAATTTAGATGGGTTTAGGGAATAATCAATCTTACATATGTTGCCCTTTAAAGTGACACGGTCGTACCAAGACCCATATTTTTGTTTCTATTTTTTCATTTTTTTTTGTTGGAAAGAGAGGAAGAGGAATAATGCTTGACAAAGAGCATTAGCCTCCTATTTTTGAAATAGATCTGATGAACTGGCAAATGACGGCGATTTGATAAAGTAGATTTGAGTATACTATTTTGTTAATGTCAACCACGGACAAAGTAGGCCTACTATTTTACGAATAAATACACAAAGTACAGTAAAAATCATGTATTGTACTGTTCAATATATATTTTGATCTGTATGTGCTAAGCGATCTAAATTGTAATGGGTTGGTCGAGGATATCTTTGGTACATTTAATTTAAAAACAAACAAACGCATTTTTAAATAACCTTTTTATATGGTAGAAGTAGCACATCTATACCCATGCCAATATACACGTGCTATAAAGATTAGATTTTAGATTTCAGTCAGAAAGTCACAAAAAATTATGCAGCTCAGCTGTTCTCACCAATGAATGCAGAGCAGCAGAGGTAGAACAATGTTTGTTTGTAGTATTGGTTTGGTATATTATTTTTGCATTTTCACCAATTAAACAATAACAAATCTGTTATATTCTCATTACGTTGGTTGTAAAATACATACAAAAGTTTTGACATATAATGAAATACACAAAGGAATAATAGTATCTTGAGATAATTTTGTAGTTTGAGGATACTTGTCTGGTTTGTCAATACCATACCACACACACACCACTAACACACACACACACACACACACACACACACACACACACACACACACACGACCCGCACACACACACACACCCCACCCACACACATCACAAACACACACACACACACACACAACACACAACCAACACACACACACACACACCACCACACACACACACAGCACACACACACACACACACACACCCACACACACACACCATCACACTGTTATAGATCTTGTATCCAATCGTCATCCATTGGTTGCGAATCTTGTAATAAGATATATGCGATGCATTTTAATTGCTTTTTGCGCTAAACTGATTTATCGCGATCGCATGTTCGTCGCGAGTAGATTGTTTCACACTTCACAATACAGATGAGTGTTATATCACGAATACTGCTGGCTGAATATTTAGATAACTACTTACGAGGTAGCATGTTGTCGTTATATACTTGATGGTAAGCAGCCCCTAAATCAGGTGAAGAAAGAAGGAGGAGAGAGGGAGGAGGAGAGAGAGAGGGAGCGAGGGAGGGGTGAGAGAAGATCGAAGAACGGGAGACGAGGCAGCAAGAAAATTGAAGAACGAATGAAGAGGAGGACGTTGGAGGATAGGGGAAAAGAAGAACAAGAAAAACAAAAGGAAGGACAAGAAAAAAGAAGAAGTAGAAAGGAGGAGTGAGAAGAATCGAAGGAGCAGAGAAGGAGAGGAGAAAAGGAGAAGAAGAAGAAAAGAAAAAGAAAAGGAGGAGAGAGGACAAGATGACAGAAGAACGTAAAGAAGGTTGCGAGCGATCGAGACGAAGAAAAAGAGGAGAGAGAGAAAAGGTGGGAGGAGTGAGGACGCTAGAAGAAGAGGAGAGGAGGAGAAGAACAAGGAGAGGAGAGGAAGAAAACAAGCAAGAAAAAAGAAAAATGAAGAAAGGCGAGAAGGAGGCCGAAGAAAAGAACTCCTTGAGTGATGATGATAAGAGAAGTAGAGAGAGGCGACTTTAAACCCGTATTAGTCCTTGTCAAATCATGTATATCTTATCGTCTATGTTGTTTGCCAGGTTTCTGTATACAATCTGCGGAATGTTAATTAAAATTCAGGCAAAGACGATATCAACGTCAGCTGTGCAATGACCTCAAACCGTCGTTTGGTTACAAACATATCCATTTAAACTTTAAATGTGGTTGCTCAAAGGTTTGAAATAATTCTCCATTATCAGAAGAATAAAAGAACCAATAGCAGTAGAGCAAGAAGAAGCAAAGCAACAAACAATAGAGTGAGTAAAAGATTACGCACTACCATCACCTTCTAAAGATTTTACACATACTAATTACTACTACAGATGTAATGCTGCTTACAATGCCATGCTGCTACTACTATTACTCACTACTACTCTATTCTTTACTACTTACTACTACTCCACCATATATTTCTTCTTTCTGTCGCTATTATCAAGCCTCCTATAATAAGTCTCCCCACATCACTATATACTTCTACTATACTACTACTACTACTACTCACTATACTTAACTATACACTACTACTACTAAATCACTACTACCATTTCTATACTACCACTTCATACTATCACTTCTATGCGATAT
>JZLH01S0590920.1:3744-6244 GCA_001188425.1 Eucidaris tribuloides | reverse complement strand
CTAAATTTTGTTGTTGTTGCGGTGGTGGTGTTAGTGTAGGCTACTTGTTGTGAACAGATGGTAATAATTATAACCATACTATTCATTCATTTTGTAGGGTATGTGATGATCGAATGTACTGCAGTAAAGAAGGCGGGAAAGGTATGTTTTAACCAGCACTAAAGATAAGTCAGAATGTATCCTGTTAGTTGGGTTAAACAGATAAGTTGAACAGGATTTAGATCACATACGAAGAGGCGAGTGCAAATTGACATAATTAATGGCCTATACTCGGTAATAAGTTTTAGAATATACATTTTAGTGTACGAGATTGGAATCTCGACTCCATTCACATGCAGACATAGGCCCTTCTAATAATATTTGACTCAAGTAAGACCGCAAATTCACTCTCAGAAAAGTGGGAATCACTCTTTGAAAAGAGTGTATATTAAATATCCCTCTAAATTGGAGTAGATGTCTCTCCGAATTGCCGTGGATTTCCACTTCTTTGAGAGTGGATTTTTCACTCTGACGGGAGTCAAAAAAATATTCTGACTCCTTATGGGGAGTGGGAGTAATGATAGGGATCACTTCGGTGTGCGAGTGAAAATCACACCCATTTAGATTGAAATTCACTCCCATTTGGAGTAAAATCTACTACTTCTACTACTACTACTACTACTACTACTACTACTACTACTACTACTACTACTACTACTACTACTACTACTACTGTCTACTACTACTGTTTACTACTATTTCTGCTACTACTACTACTAGTACTACTGCTACTACTACTACTATCACTTCTACTACTTGGTTCTCGTTGGCCTATGAACTACCTCCTGCAATACAAATATCCACTTTCTCCTCAACGCAAAACAAATGAAATGATTAAATGTCACTAACTCATATTTCCCTTTTCGTATACAAAATTATCTATTTAATCGATTATCCATGATTGTGTGGCGTGAATTGTACTTAGGCCCCTATAGTGTGACAAAACACACGATCGATCACCGCGCAAAGTTCAATTCAACATAAATTTTCATATCTTCACCTCGTTTATAATTATGCGTATTCATAACCTAACTGCTATAAATTATTATTCATATCATGGGTTGGGAAGCACAATATTGCCTTCATGCAGTCATAGTTTTGATTCTAAGAACCCAGTCCCTGCAGTCTTGTCCTGAACGCTGTATTAGAGTTACGACGCCATAAAGTCGTAGGAGATTATTTTGGCGGGAAAGAAAACAATAAACGTCTGTGGACGAGGCAAAGCCCAGGGTAAAGTCTACTCGCTATGAGGGATAACATTTACATAGGCCTACAGTTATACTAAACAAGCGTCTATAAAACAGCTTGGCGATTAATTTTGTTAAAGCATGTAATTATGGCAACATTTTTGTTAGCATTTTGTTATGTTTTAGCTGTTTTATGAACTTTGCTGTCGAGTTACATAATGTTCTACAACAGTAACTACATAAGTGAAGTACGATCAAAACACAATTTTGCAAGTGCAACAACAAGAAAGAAGCTGATGAGATATTATTATCCAGCCTTGTTTAACAAATTCCGAATACTAACACTAACCATGACTTCTTTTCAAGAAATTTCAGCACATATAAATATCAATCAATCTAAGTGATAATTTGGCGGTCCGGAGATCATGGGCTAACAAAAGGCCTTCGATTTCTGTTGGGGGATCCACACGACTAATATGACTGACTGTTGTATACAGGATCAGCTGCAGACTGCGCAGAGCAGCCGTTGCCTGTATACTACAGGAGGTCATAGTAGCATTAGGTTATCCCCCTCAACTTATCGAAGGTTGTAGTTCTTCTCAAAATTGAAGACTATAATGCGGCTCATGCTCGCCACTTGACCGTCTTTTTGTGTCATTAAAGATAATCTGATATGCTGATCCGCGGATCCGGATTCCCCTTTTCTCCCGAACGTGTCAATTTTTAGCGTCATTAATCTGTGTAAACATTTTGTGTGTGTATATATATCTTGTGTTTTAACCTGCAACCGTGAAAGAAAAAAGGATAGTCCAAAAAAAAAATCAGACTACTTTACAAAAATCCTCGATCTACATTGGATGCCTAAGATAACCGTTATTGGGTTAAAATGTATGAATTTATGCAATCGAGATGGAATTTCATTCCAAATATTTCTGCGATCATTGTTGTTGTTGCTGTTCTCCCTTTTCTTCTTCTTCGTCTACTCCTTTCTCTTTTCCCTTTATTCTTCATCGTAGTAGTGATAGTACCGTAGTATTAGTAGCAGTAGTACCTGTAATAGTATATCGTTGTTGTAGTAGTAGAAGTAGTAGTAGTAGTAATAGCAGTAGTAGTTGTTGTAGAAGTAACAGTAGTATTAGTAGCAGTAGTGCCTGTAATAGTATATCTTTGTAGTAGTAGTAATGGTAGTAGTTGTTCTCGTAGTAGTAGGAGTTGTAGTAGTAGTAGTAGTAGTAGTAGTAGTAGTAGTAGTAGTAGTAGTAGTAGTAGTAGTA
>JZLH01S0590909.1:21578-32221 GCA_001188425.1 Eucidaris tribuloides | reverse complement strand
TCATGTGGTTTTAAGTGCAGCGTGTTTGATAACAAATCATTTGAAATTGGTGAGAGAGTATTTTAATATACTGTGGTGCAGTCGAACTGCTGTAGTTAAATTATCTCTATCTGTACATATTCCAGTTTTTACTATAGGATCCACTTGCCAGAAAAATTCTAAATTATTTTATTCGAAATTTGTGCAATTCACAAAAGGCGATTAAGGATAAATTTACATTCGAATTGACAGCATCGTGTTGTGTCACCAGTTAATGCGTGTAAAAGCTGATATTGTACTGTATGCATTGCTATTCGCCATACTTATGGTCAAAGTTGTGACGGTGCAAGTATATTTTTTTTGATTATTGATATTTATTCTTCTTTGTGTCTCTCATCATTTCACATCTGTGCCAAATTAAATTTAACAGTCCCCACATTTCTATTATGTAAACCTTTGTTAATGCTAATTTCGTCAGTTGACTCCACATTATCTTCAATCACGGGCGGCGCCAAGGTAAAATTTTAGAGGGGGCGAAATCAGTCGGGAAAATTTTTTCACGGCCAAATTCGCGGCCAAATAAGCAGTCGAAAAGTCGCTCAGTGTGGATGGTTGGTGTTGGCGGAAAAGTTTGGCGGCCCAGAAAAACAAATAACGGCCAAATTCGCGCCCAAATATGCAGCCGAAAAGTCGCTCAGTGAAAATGTTGGTGGGGGCGAAATGTTTGAAAAGACTAAAATCCCCGTCATTCTCATTACTTTGAACAAATGGGGGTAGCCGCCCCTGCTCCCCCCCCCTTGGCGCCGCCCTGTCTTTATTGGTTTGTAAGCAAACTCACACCTAATTTATTTGTACAAGTTTAACTATGTCGTCAAATGTTTGTTAATGTCTCTGAAGAATTTATGTTGTTAAACATGATGAAACACTTTTACAATGTGCCCTTTCCCACCACCAAGATACATACAAGCTGGAACCATTTTACTCCATGACTAAATGGGTAGTCGGAGATTGCAAGTTCATTTGGCGATTTGGTTTACTGGCTGAGCCGGACCGTTTGCTCAATTATATTGCTAGACAAAATAAGTACCGTGTGCTGTTTAAGAGAAACAGGACATTTGTCAGAAAGTAGATCAAAGATTAAGAAATATACAACTCATTACAACAGTAACAAATTGTATCCGCTTCACGAGAGAAATACTATATTTTGCCGAGAAGGGCAGAGTAAAATTATATTTTGACTTCTCTCATGTTCCTTGATATTTTGTTCAGCCGCCATGTCGAAGAACGATCTGCGATGCAGAGTGGATATTCACAAGAGAGAATGTTTATACTTTGGATTATGTATTTGAAATAAAATCAATGTGATGATGACTTATGTTCCTGATTGAATGGCTTTATTTTTGTAGATAGATTGTAATGATCTCATGTGATACTTAAATTGATATGCGAGGGATTAAAATATTTGGGGCAGTCGGTTGATGGCTGAGTGACTGTATGTGCAATTTTTACGAACAGCTCAATGCCTATAGTAGGCTGTGGGCCCTCGCAGTGGCTCACAGTGAATTCGCGTAAAATTTGCAACTTTATCAACAACGAAGGTAATTGACCTTTGAAATAAAAAAGTATAGATTTTTCTCATTAGGGTAGAATAGATTGTCTTGTATTTACGAGAGAATCAAGACAAAAATAGATGAAGATAATAAGTATCTCAGCTCGTACGTGTTTCCATATAGTTAGATCGTGTTAGCTGTAATCAGGTCGCTGGCCTAGTTAGTCTTTGGTCACTCCCTGTCAATCATTAACCAGAACACAAACCGATTGTTAAACCACACCAGCCGTATCTCTATTAGCAGATAAGAACAACGCCCCTTCATATCGATGGGACCTATATTTAACAGACCTATCTATAGTGGGAAATGAAACGATCAGAAATATTTTACATGTATTTCATAATACATTTTGTCATTGTCGCTAATCACAGAAAAGAAACTGTGCCAAATATTCCTGACTTTATCACTCTTTTCCGAGAAAGTTTAATGATGTAAAACAATGTTGATCATTTATTGAATGGTTGTGTTGATTTGCTCTTCTCTGCAGCAGGGTTCATCAATGAATTCAGCTAACATTAGCCTACGTGATATCTTGGTGTCACTCAACCTCTCATGAAACAAAGGATTAGAAACGTGTATTTCACTGCAATAACTACGGTAGTAGGCCTATAGTAACACTAGCAACTATTTTTGAACATCAATGAAATAGGCATGTTGCAGAGACTCCAACCCCAAACACCTCTTAAGCGGGAGATTCTCCCGCCGAAACCCCCTAGCAAACGGGAGACTCTGACTTAATGTGCGCGTAGCCCACATCACCGGCGCAAAACATGAAATTCCTTGCGGCCGGAGGCCATTTTTAGGGTTTTAGAAGCTCTCTGCTGCTGTCTTAGGTTTATTTTTGAACATGTGACAACACTAAATGAGGTCAAATCCACTGATTCAGATTAATTTCTTTTCAAAAAGGTGTTGGTCGGGAGAAAAAGGGAGAAACACAGCTAGGGCGGGAGAAATTAAAACTCAAGCGGGAGGGCGGGAGATTTTGTGAAAATGGACTCAGAGCGGGAGATCTCCCGTCGAAAACGGGAGAGTTGGAGTCTCTGCATGTTGACTATCAGTTACTAAAGAAAATGACTTCTTGTTGGTTGTTGTAAACGGACAACTACCCACGGTCAACTACCCCTGACCAACTTACACCCCCCCCCAACAACTACGTCGACAACTATACCACATGGACTACCACTTTCTTCCCCAGATAACTAACTCTAGACAATTATCACTCAGGCATTTACCACCCGTGCGATCCCCCGAGGACAACTACCCCCGGACAACTGGCCCTCACCAACTACCACCCCCACCCCCCCCCCTTTGACAACTACCCCTCCTCTCCCCGGACAACTAACTTTACACAATTAACACCCTTACGATGCCCTCGCACAACTAACCCTGAATAACTACCACAAAGACAACTACCCTCAGACAACTAAACCTGAATAACTATCACAAAGACAACCACCCTCGGACAACTAAACCTGAATAACTACCACAAAGACAACTACCCTCGGACAACTAAACCCGAATAACTATACCACAAGGACAACTACCCCCGGACAACTAAACCTGAATAACTACCACAAGGACAACTACCCTCGGACAACTAAACCTGAATAACTGCCACAAGGACAACTACCCTCGGACAACTAAACCTGAATAATTACCACAAGGACAACTACCCTCGGACAACTAACCCTGAACAACTACCACAAGGACAAATACCCTCGGACAACTAACCCTGAACAACTACCACAAGGACAACTACCCTCGGACAAGTAACCCTGAACAACTATTAAAACTACCACACGGACAACTACCCTTGGGCCTCAGATAACTAGGCCTACCCCAGAACAACTACCACACGGACAACTATACCTCTGGGCAACTAACCTGGATAACTACCACACGGACAACTACCCTCCCCCGTCAGTGTGCCTCTGGACAACTATACTGCACGGACAATTAACCCTTTGGAAAATTACCCCCCCCCCCCCGAGTAATTGTTCTTGGGGCTGTTATTCTTGTTGTCCGACGGTAAATATCTTAGAGGGTAATCGTCCCAGGGTTGGCAATTTCCCGGGAAATACCTGTATTTCCCACCCAGGCGGGAAATACTGGGAAATACTGGAAAACACTGAGAAGTACCAGGAAATACTGGGAAATACCTGGGAAATACTTGGAAATACGTGGGCGATACCTAGCAGTGTACTCTTGAAGTTGTACAAGGTCAACTAAAGGCCATTAATGCCCTTCATTTGGCGCTTCTTACACAAATCCACCTTGAACTGATAAATTTTAAATGAAAAGACTGTTAAAAACCTCTTTTCAATTTTGATAATTTATTTCAGTGTTATGTCACATATTGTACAGAACTACACTGTAGGCCTACACTATTCAGATGTTACATGTAGCTTTTTCGTGGGGTGCGGCCCTAATCTTGATGAATATACAGGGACAAAATCAATATCTGTCTATGGGGTATGCTGTTTTATGTATTATGGACTTATGGAACAATTCAGATATTTGCAGACTGAAATGATTGAAAACAATTTCTGAAATAAAATGTGATTTTAAAATTTTCCTACTTTTAGTATTGATTTGGCTATGTAGAAAATTTGTCCAACCAATCAGAATGAGTTCCTAGTTCCCCACCATCAGTTAATTTTTTTTTTTTTTATTTTGTGTTGAATTACACTTACTGAACAAAAATCTCTACATTTTAAAGTTATCCTTCAAGAAATAACTTTTTTTATAGTATTTCCCAGTATTTCCCGTTTTTGTCAAAAATAGCAAGGCGGTATTAACCGGTAAATACCGGTCAACCCTGAATCGTCCGGGGGGAATTGTCCGTGGGAATAATTCTACAGAGGGTAGTTCTCCCAGAACCATCGGTTGCAAGCAATTTTTATTCACGGATCATGCTCTTAATTCTAGGTTTCCCATTCCCGATGATGCATGTACGCCCTCTGTGTTGAAAACATTTTTCAAATATTTCCGAAAGGAATTTTCGTTATCGAAAAGAAAATTAATCGATTCTCGTATGACGTAACGAGATATTAATGACGCCACTAATTTCGTCTATATTCAAGTTGTTGATTGTTGGGTAATTTTCCGTAAACGTGACTATGACCGGGTTAGGTTTAACCATGCCACGTATGTCATAAGTAATTTAGTGTAATCGATTATCAAAAGTAGTTTTGTTTATAAAATTTTAATTTTACAACAAAATAGGACGCGAGTCATTAACAATTAAATTAATGTCATCTCTCACTGGAAAATATACAGCTTAACAAAGATACAATTTTGTTTTATACAAACAAATCTTATCACTTCAGAGTATGGAGGGTCGGGAAGATCCTTGGACCCCCCCCCCCCCCCAACCCATTTCAAAACGTCCACATTTTTTCCAACGACATTTTTTGTTGAGGTCCTTTTCACAATGGCGTAAATGAAAAAGCATTGATCGGGAACAATTCAATCACAGCTTGTTGTAAAATCATTATAAAAGGGACCTACCCAGAAAAAAATCTTGGATACACCCCAGTAGCACCTTAGCTTCTTGAGTCAAAGGTTCAAGGTGTCATTAGCACGTCCATAGCTATAAGTCAATTTGTAATCAGTTTGAGCATGTGCGGAACAAAAATCATTTGTATGAAGCTTGTGCAAAAACGACATTGAAAACTCAACGTGAAAAGTGACATGTGTACGAGATGCTTAATAAGTATCGTCGTCGTCGTCATCATCATCATCATCAACGTCATCATCATCACCCCATCACCACCATCATTAACGTCATCACCCCCACCACCATCATGACCATCGATATCATCTTTTCATCATCACCCCCACCACCTCCATCATCATCATGACCATCATCATCATCATCATCAAAATCATCATCATCACCACCATCATCATTGTTTCATCATCCCCACCACCACCACCATAATCATTATCATCATCGCTCCCACCACCATCATGACCATCATCATCATCATCATTTCATTATTACCCACACCATCTCCATCATCATAATTATCTTCAACAATGTCATCATCATCATGACCATCATCATCATCATCATCATCATCATCATCATCATCATCATCATCAATCGTCCATTGACGGAGTGGACGAGGCAGAAGCAAAATGGTTTGCCCAGAGTATTCTATCAAGGCAAACCAAGCAAAGCAGAATGGGATCCACGCACGCTGTTAACATTCTAATTTTCAATGCTTGATCAAAGAAAATGAAAAACGCGTAAATATATCGTGCAGCATAAAAGAATATGCAAGGCAGCTTATTTTATTAACAGTTTCAGTTATTTGCATACTTAGTCTAAACCATACACAACAAAAATATTGGTGTTCGAATTAACATCCTGGTGTTAAAACGGGACAACACTGTGATTTCCACACGGGTTTTATCATTTCGGTGTTATTTTAACACATTTAATTACTTAGGAGATTATTTTCACACTCAGTAGTGTTAGGATCAAACTCCTGACTGTAATTCTACACTGTAAAAATACTAAACTCTCTTATAAACACTTTACTGTAACACTTTATAAACACTTGAACACGTTTATCTGAATCATAAACACTTTTAGTTAGACATTCTGTGTATTTATTCAATCGTCTGTATTCAAGTTCATAATTAATTGATAATAAAGATACAGTACACCTATATGATATCAAAAGTTCGTGTTTATTTCTGAAACACTTTATAAACACTTGAACACGTTTCATAAACGTGTTTTAAGTGTTTAGGGGCTGAAAATCATAAACTCGTCAACAAACATTTTTGTGAAGATCTTATTTAGGTGTTCATAAAAATGTGTGTTGACACGTTTATGAATTTCAAGACCTAAACATCTTAACGTGCTTATGATTTCATATCAAGCATGTTTAAGTGTTTAAGTGTTTACAAAGTATTCCAGAAATAAATACAAACTTTTGATATCATATATGTGATACACAAAATTTCTAAGTAAAAGTGTTTATGATTTCCAGATAAACGTGTTCAAGTGTTTATAAAGTGTTACAGAAAAGTGTTTAAAAAGTGTTTAGTTTTTTTTACAGTGTAATTCTATTACTTTGGGGATTGTTTTCACACTCGTTAGTGTTAGAGTCAAACGTCTGTGTGTAATTCTAACACGCGAGGGTGTGGTCCTCTATTAACACAGGCATGTGGTGTTAAATCAAACACCAATATTTTGCTGTGCATGTAATGAGAATGTATTATGAGCACGTGTTACAAAATTTGTGTGCATCAATCAGACAAACACTCAAATCAACGATTCAATCATTTTTTTTTTCAGTTTTATGGATTGAAATAATGTCACAATAAATTTTATGATTTTATTAAAATGTATTTCCTTCCCCTGCCCTCAAACTTTGAATATATTAAGTCATAATAACTTCTGGTTTATTTTTTTTATATATTAGAATCTACGTAATTGTGACCGTTTGGTCAAATTTACGCCAGACAATGGTTGGAATCAAACAATGCTTTTCATCACTGTACAAAAATTAATATATACACAATACCAAAGTACGTATAACGATTTCTTTTCTGAACTGTCAACAACCTACTTTATCAAATGATAAGCCGAGAGAAGTCAAATGTTTCACGTCAATTCTTCGTATTTCTTCAATCTAACGTATAACAGTGATAACAAGTTATCATTCTGCTTAAAATTAGGCATTACTCTCTGAGACGAACATGGGCGTGACAGTGTCTTTTACGTCACTGAAACGACACGTCACACTCGGCCAATCACATTCGATATCGGCTTGATGAAAGTACATATTTTTTCGTTGCAGTTTACACATCGATGTATGCAAGCTATAAACAAGTTAAAAAACAAAGTTTGATCATAATTACATTCTTACATCTTGTCTCAACAAATATTTTCAAAAAGTTTTCGTCAAAGATTAGACAAATTTTTACACAAAATTGGTTCAAATTTCAGATATTTCAGCAGTAGCTGGAGTCGTTGGCTTGTGAGGACTGCATCCCGCAGATCTGACCGGATCGGCACGAGGCGTCACACGGCCCAGCACCGGCCAGAGCGGTGGTAATAGCTGTGAGAAGCAACATGAATAAAATTATAATGCCAATCAGTTTTGTAGTAAAACTGTGGAGAACTTTCTATTCATGCCGTCTCAAGAAGGAACTTTAACATCAAATTTTGGGCAAATGTTAAATTTGGCTGGTGGTGATGACGATGATGATGACAATAATGATGGTGGTGGTGATGGTGATGGTGATGGTGATGGTGATGGTGATGGTGATGGTGATGGTGATGGTGATGGTGATGGTGATGGTGATGGTGATGGTGATGGTGATGGTGGTAGTACGGTGTGGTGATGGTGATGGTGATGGTGATGGTGATGGTGATGGTGATGGTGATGGTGATGGTGATGGTGATGGTGACGGTGATGGTGATGGTGATGGTGGTGATGGTGATGGTGATGGTGATGGTGATGGTGGTGGTGGCGGTGTTGGTGGTGGTGATGGTGATGGTGATGGTGACGGTGATGGTGATGGTGATGGTGATAACGACGACGACGACGACGACGACGATGATGATTGCGATTATGATTATGATGATGATGATAAATGGATATTTTGCTACAATTTCTTTACCTCTTGATATCACTCCGATGCATGGATTGATGCAAGCAAAAATACATTTATGATTATAACACGTAAATAACTTTTGGAATATTATGATACAAACAAACTTTTCATAATTGTCCAACGTTTGCTCCTTTGCAGCCATTTGATATTCATCGTTAATTTCGTTGGGGGAAGATTATCGTTTTTGTTTAAATCTATTCACCACCCCGTTCTTCTAATTGACTGTTACGCAAAAAAATTAAGGTATGATCATAAAGTAACGAAAAATCTGTATTGCATAGATATGATGTAGGTATTTGCCTTGTATTTTATTTTATTGCTTAATACATGGTTTTCAGCAACATGTTGTTTTTTACATGAATACATCTGACTTACATTGATTTAGTGATCTATTTCATCTAATAATCGTCTACGCGTGAGATTTTATAAATGGTATGTGGGATTTGAAGTTTTATAATTTCCAGTAACACTCCTGAAATTTGCGAAAAAGACCATACCAAGCCCATATCACAGTATCATTCAACTGGGACCTCTATCTTGTTACTTGCATAAACAAAGTGAGTTGCTATAAATGTTTAGCACTGAGTTAATGAAACAAAACGTTAAAAATACATTTTTATTGTATTGGTACTCTGATTAATATTTGTATTCTTTGTTGCTGCATGTACTCACGAATAATATCGTTGGAAGAGGGTGTCGTTAGTCTTGAATTCCTGCACCACTCGGTTCCACTCGCTGGGCTGCAATGACGTCATATTGTACGCATTCTGGAACGACAAGCATCATTCATAACGTGATCAAACCGAGGGTGATTTTGATTTCTAAACGTAGAAATACTAAACACTTTTATAAACAATTTTCTGTAATACTTGATAAACACTTGATCGCGTTTATCTGGAAATCATAAACACGTTTAATTAGAAATTCTGTGTATCACCTATATCAAAAGTTCGCGTTTATTTCTGGAACACTTCGTGAACTCTTCAACACGTTTAATATGAAGTTATAAACATGTTTATGTGTTTAGGTGTTGAAAATCATAAACGCGTGAACAAACTTTCTTTTATGAATACTTAATACTTAAGTGTTTAGATCTTCACAAAAATGATTGTTGACGCGTTTATGATTTTTAACACCTAAAAACTTAAACGTGTTTACGAAACGTGTTTAAGTGTTTATGAAGTGTTCTAGAAATAAACGCAAACTTTTGATATCATAATAGGTGATACACATAATTTCTAGCTAAACGTGTTCATAGTTTCCAGATTAACGTGTTCAAGTGTATGTACCGTGTTACAGAAAGTGTTTATAAAAGTTTAGCATTTTTATAGTGTACTTCAAATGCCCACTTTAAAGTTCTTCTTGTTTACAAGGTTTTTCACAAACTATCCCCTTCCTATCTCCCTAGATCATTTTTCGCTCCGATCAATATCATCATCCTTTTTACCACCAGATTCTCCGTTCTTCACCTTCAGGTCACTAGGGAGCTTTCGTTTTGACAACGGACGGACTCAAGAACGGTAATCCGATACCAAGATCGATCTGCGCAAGCGCCACCCCCCGCATCGCACTCTCCGTCTCAGAATCGAGAACGGATTTTAGCTGATTTTTCGTTGAGGACGGACGGAGGACAGCAGCCAATCAGCGCCCGTACAGATGATGTCAGTGCAAACCACAACACATGTGGAAAGGCTGATGACGTCACGCACCGTTCTACGTTTTGCATTTGCGAAAATGCTTGTGGAAGGACCACGGACGAACGGCTAGCTTGATTGCTCACTGTCCTCGTTTTCGTCCGTGGTGGCAAAACGAAAGCTCCCTATTTTCAGTTGTCTCCCGGACTTTACGCTTTGAAAGAAAAACGGCAATCGTGACATCCCTATTCTTGCACATGTACATTTGAACAAGCTCCCCATCCACATTCGTGAAGCACTTTCTCTAGACTCATTAAAATCACTCCTTTTAAACTCACCTGTTCCAGGTGTTTCAGCGCCTAGAAATGTTAGGCGTTGTCACCTTAAAATGATTTAAACAATACAATAGCGTAACAAATTGACAGGCGCGTATCTTGCTGTGTAGGTCTTTACAGAGCAAATTTTCCTCTAATTTGAATGAACTGACAGAAAAATTGTCCATGGGTATTTTTGGTTTCTTTTGTTACTTCAGCGCAAAAGGAATGACGTTTTACTTTGTACGCCTCAATGTTGTTACAAGAGGTGTATTTCTGTAAACTTAGATCTAACCATATAACAATATTTTATTACGAGACCACAGAACTAATTCAATGAATGGATAGATTTCAATCCCTACAAAATTGAGCTGTTCAAAGAATTGTCACTTGAACGAAGAAAACAGCACAAAGTCCTCCACATGAACTTTCTCCATGTCAACGTGTCCCATTCAAAATATAAGTGT
>JZLH01S0590909.1:9078-16578 GCA_001188425.1 Eucidaris tribuloides | reverse complement strand
ACGTCAGGGTGAACTTTGCCTTTAACTTACCTGTTCACTGGTGCACTTTCATGATTTCCCAGGGCTGGGTAGACTTTGACCCCCGGGAAATATTTCACGAGAAGATCGGTGATGAGATTGAGGATTCCCAGTTGATCGCTACGAGATTGATTCCAGACATCGTGGGCCGGAAGATCGCCCGTCATGTAGACGAAATCAAACTGATAAATAAATAAATGAATAAATGAATGAATGAATAAATAAATAAATAAATAAATAAATAAATAAATAAATAAATAAATAAATAAATAAAATGAATGAATAAATAAATGAATAAATACATGAATTAATAAATAAATGAATAAATAAGTAAATAAATACATGAATAAATCAAGAAATCAAGAAATGAGTATATAAATACATAAATGACTGAATTTGTAAATAAATATAAATAGATATAAATAGATATAAAATAGATATAAATATCTACCTGTATACTGAAGTAAATAAATGAATGAATAAATAAATAAATAAATAAATAAATAAATAAATAAATAAATAAACAAATAAATAAATAAATAAACGAACGAACGAATGAATGAATGAATGAATGAATGAGAAAATGAGCTAATAAATACATAAATACATAAGTAACAAAAAATTACAAATATAAATATGTATACATAAATAAATAAATATACACGTAAACAAAATAAATAGATAAATATTTGATGAGGAGATCGGTGATAAAATTGAAGATTCCGAGTTGATTGCTGGAAGACTGATATAAATATCTATACCTAAGTAAATAAATATACATATACACATGAATAAATAAATAAATAAATAAATAAGCTAAACATACCCAATTTTAAATTTTTCGGCGCGCTTCGCGGGCAAAATTACATACACATGTATTACAATCTGGCGCGCGCAGGCGCACCGAAAATTTGGGACATTTTTCTTACTTTTGCCTCCCCAATCCGAAGAGTGGATCGACGCCCCTGTCATGGGTGACTGCACAGAAATCAATTTTGTAAAACACGTCAAAAATGTTTTTGACTAAGTTTTGAGTTTGCAAGTGTGCATGTATGACTATTGACTGTTTTTAAGGTCATCATACAAATACAAACCTCACCAACTTGGACAAAAAAAACGTTTAACAATTAATGAAACATAGCTTTTGTAAATGTACATAAAACTTATATCTTGTAACCATTTTACCAGTGTTAAAGTCTAGTCCGAACTCAGGCGCAATTTAGCAGACTCAGGCATGAGAGGCAATCCGCAGAGGGGGGGGGGAGGAACGGGGGGACGTGTCCCCCTTCGATTTTTTTTTCTGGGCGAATCGTCCCCACCCCTCGATTTCTAAAACTTCTTTATCAAATTTGTTAGCATTTTTGATAGTTTTTGTTATCTGCAAACGTATTCGAAAGACAAGTATGATTGAAATAGATGATTAAACTTTATTAATGCTTGGGAGGGGGATATCAAAGCATGATATTCACTTTTTTAACTTTTTACCCCGCGCGAGAGTATATTTCCACGTTTTCGTCCCTCTCCCCCTTACCCACTCGTCACATGAAATCTCCGCTCCTCAGGTCTCGGACTTGTGGTCTGCACTCCAAGCACTGTATTTGCAAGCAATTAGTTACGATGTTTTTCGAAGTCATAATTTACAATTGCATGGTCATTTTGTGGTCGCTGATCATGAAAGGTCGAACGAGTTTGTCGTGTAACTCATCATGTTACCTTTTGTGTTTTCGATATCTCCTCCAGCATGTTGATGAGTAGTTTCTTCGCAGTGTCACACCGTGATCTCATGTCACCCCACTCACCGGCACCGGGTGTCCCAGGAGCTATAGAAAAGAGAATGTAAATTTGAGTTTCCATTTCATTTTCATTATCATTTCATTTCATTTCAAATATGTTCATTTCATAAGATGAAATGTAAACAAATGCTAAAGTTATCGATATAATAATCATAATAATCATAATAACTATTAATAGATATATTCAAAATATCAATACATAATACGTGTAGCCAGGGGCGTAGCTACGGCACAAATTTCGTGTGACCCCCAGGTGCCCCCCCCCCCACAAAAATTATTACCGTTAAAAGTTTTTGACCTGGGATTTGGAGAGAAAGGAAATAAGAAAAATTTTGGACCTGGGATTTGGAGAAAATTATTTTCTTCACTACAAACCCCCCCCCCCTCACCCCGCTGAGCGAGTTTTCGACGATTGGTGTGACCGGGAAAAATTGACCTGGGATTTGGTGCCCCCCCCCCACAAAACTTCAAGGCCCCCCCCCCCCCAGTGCCCCCCTGCTAAAAAATCCTAGCTACGCCACTGCATCCCGTAAACTAGCCACCTTTATGTATGTGCCCTCTTCCGTCGTGTGTTGTGCTTCGTCTAGGCCGAGGCCTCTGATAACGGAAGTAATTCGTTTCGTGAGTGTGGAAAGTCATCGTGGAAAAATGGCAACAGAAAGGCTGACATTTTGACTTCTTGCTTGATGTATCAACTGTCAGTGACGTGGTGCACGTCACTGACAGTGAGGGTTATATCAAATTAAAGGGTTATATCAATAAGAAATGGCTCAAGCACTGACAATTAAAAACCACCGTTTCATTTCACGAGTGTAAATATATTGCAAGAATGTTCGATGTGCAGTAACAAGTACAGAGCTACAATTTTGAACTGCAATATATTTTTTTTCAAGATCCATGTCTAGACCTTGTCAGGGACACTATAGTAGCATAGGGGATCATGAAACACAGATTCTTAAAACTAATAACGTTGCCAAACGATGTCTTTAATGTTCATTTCTCGTCAAATAAACAAATCCAAGACAAAATAATAGTAATAATAGTAATAGTAATAATAGTAAAAATAGTAATAGTAGTAATAGTAATAATAGTAGTAATAGTAATAATAATAATAATTATTATAATAATAATAATAATAATAATAATAATCTACAAATGCAGTGCTAGCTAGGATTTTTTCAGCGAGCGGGGAGCACGGGGGGCGGGGGGGCCATTGACATTTTTTGTGGGGGGGCGGCCACCAAATCCCAGGTCATTTTTTCCCGGTCACACAATCGTCGAAAACTCGCTCAGCGGGGGTGAGGGGGGGGTTTGTAGTTGAAAAAATAATTTTCTCCAAATCCCAGCGTCCAAAATTTTTCGTATTCCTTTCTCTCCAATCCAGTCAAAAACTTAACGGTATATGTTCTGTGGGGGGGGGGGGGCACCTGGGGCGTCACACGAAATTTCGTGCCGTAAGCTACGCCCCTGCTACACTATTATTATTATATTTTAATAACTATAATAGTTATTATGATTATTATGATTATCTATATCGATAACTTTAGCATTTGTTTACATTTTCATGCTTATGAAGATGAACATGGAAAATGAATGAAATGATAATGAAAAAATTTGGAAAAAATGCGAAACTCAAATTTACATTCTCTTTTCATATAGCTCCTGGGAGCACCACGTGCCGGTGAGTGGGGTGACATGAGATCACGGTGCTGACACTGCAAGAAAACTATCTCATCAACATTGCTGGAGCGAGATATCGAAACACAAAAGTAACATGTCATGATTACACGACAAACTCTTCGACCTTTCATGTATCACGCCACAAATGACCTGCAATGGTAAATTATTGACTTCGAAAAACATCGTAACTAATGTTGGCAAATACAGTGCTTGGAGTGCAGACACAAGTTCCGAGACCTGAGGCAAGGCCGAATTTCATGTGACGAGTGGGTAAGCGGGCGTCGAGAGGGACGAAAACGTGGAAATATACTCCGCGGGCGGGGGTAAAAAGTTAAAAAGTGAATATCATGCTTTTTGATATCCCTCCTCCCAAGCCATTAATAAGTTTAATCATCTATTTCAATCATTACTTGTCTTTCGAATTACGTTGCAGATAACAAAAACTTATCAAAAAATCGCTAACAAATTTGATAAAGAGTTTAGAAATCGAGGGTGGGACGATTCTGCCAGAAAAAAAAATCGAAGGGACACGTCCCCCGTTCCTCCCCCCCTCTGCGATTGCCTCTCATGGCCTGAGTCTGCTAATGGCGCCCTGATTCGGACTAGACTTACACTGCGTAAAATGGTTACAAGATATAAGTTTTATGTACATTTACAACAAGCTATGTTTCATTTAGATTGTTAAACGTTTTTTTTGTCAATTTGCGTTGAGGTTTTATTTGTATGATGACCTAAAAACAGTCAATAGTCATACATGCACACTTTGCAAACTCAAAACTTATGTCAAAAACATTTTTGACGATGTTTTACAAAATTCATTTCTGTGCAGTCACCCATGACTAGGGGCGTCGATCCACTCTTCGGATTGGGGAGGCAAAAGTAAGAAAATGTCCAAACTTTTCGGTGCGCCTGCGCGCGCCAGATTGTAATACATGTGTACCTGTAATGTGCCGCGAACGCGACCGAAAATTTTAAAATTGGTATGTTAGCTTAATTTTATTTATTTATTTATTTATTCATGGTTATATGTATATTTATTTACTTAGGTATAGATATTTATTATCAGTCTTCCAGCAATCAACTCGGAATCTTCAATTTTATCACCGATCTCCTCATCAAATATTATCTATTATTTTGTTACGTTATATTTATTTATTTATGTATACATATTTATATTTTAATTTTTTGATTACTTATATTATTTAATGTATTTATTAGCTCATTTTTCTCATTCATTCATTCGATTCGTTCATCGTTCGTTCGTTTATTTATTTATTAATTTTTTATTATTTATTTATTTATTTATTTATTTATTTATTTATTTATTCAGTTCATTTATTACTTCAGTATACAGGTTAGATATTTATATCTATTTTTAATACTATTGTATATCTATTTAATATTTATTTACAAATTCAGTCATTTATGTATTATATACTCATTTCTTGATTCTGATTCTATTCATGTATTTATTTACTTATTTATTCAATTTACTTTATTAATTCATGATTTATTCATTATTATTCATCATTTTATTATTATTTATTTATTTATTTATTTATATTTATTATTTATTTATTTATTCATTCATTCATTTTATTATTTATTTATTATCAGCTTTGATTCGTTCACATGACGGCATCTTTCCGGCCCACGATGTCTGGAATCAATCGTCTAGCGATCAACTGGGAATCCTCATCTCATCACGATCTTCTCGTGAAATATTTCCGGGGTCAAAGTCTACCCAGCCCTGGAAATCATGAAAGTGCACCAGTGAACAGGCTAAGTTAAGCAAAGTTCACCCTGACGTCAGTTAGTTTTAATAAAACAGAAAAATCAAATCAGAAACATATTAATGAAGTTTGGCGAAAATTACCAAGAATAACAGAGTTTTGAATATTAATATTTTTTAAATATTAAAGAGTACCAAATAAAACAATTGTGCACGTCCCCCCGTATTTTCCCTGCCGAATTTCGTTCCCGTTAAAATGGGGAAAATTAATTTCCTCTATTTTCAATCAAGCCGCCGCTGAAGTTAAAATCTATAAAGAATGCTGTTTTCCCAATGGCTAATGTAAGCCTCTGTATGCCCGTTCATTTTAACTCGCTGAAATACAATGTTTCCAC
Source organism: Eucidaris tribuloides (assembly GCA_001188425.1). Classification (NCBI taxonomy): domain Eukaryota; kingdom Metazoa; phylum Echinodermata; class Echinoidea; order Cidaroida; family Cidaridae; genus Eucidaris; species Eucidaris tribuloides. The sequence goes on along the minus strand of JZLH01S0590909.1, from coordinate 10,960 downwards.
ACTAACGGTCCACTCTCTGTACTATCGTGAAATATGTTTCCATGAAGTGTTTACCATATTTCTGGCGTATATGCAGCTTGACACGGTGTATATTATTGGTATTGTTTTTTCTTTTACGTGATCGACTTTGCTCCGGCGATAGTTGCCTCTGTGACAATTCTCAAATACAGAGAGTTAGGGTTTGGTTCCATTGTCATTAGGAAAATTCATGTTTCTTGCCAGGGGCGTCAATCCAGTTTCGATGGGGGGGGGGGGGGGCAATAAGTGAAAAAGTGTCCAAAATTTGTTTAATAGTATTTTTCATGCCATGTTTAATGGTGTTTAATGTTTCAATGCTTTTAAAACATATATTTGCATTCATATTATGAAGTTTTCAAGTATGTCAAAATTATTGGGGAAACTCATATGTTTTGCCCCCCCCCCCCCCAATATTTTATGGGGGGGGAGCGATCGCCCCCTGCCGCCCCCCCCCCCCCCCAGGATCGACGCCTCTGGGTTTCTGCTATCGTGTTAAACCTTTGACTGGTTTCTTATCAGGGACCATACATATAAGGATTGTTTCAAGTACTAGCCCATCGTAAATCAAATGCCATGTAATACCCATTTTGTAGTGTCTGTATTACTGTCGTCTATTTCCGTGTCTTTTCACGTTTACGGTTCTATAGAGCGACTGCCCACACGTATTTGCGACCTGTAGAGATGGAAAGTAAAGACATATCAGACCATCTCACGTTAATCACAATAGAAAGGGTGTTTATACTATTATGTTTTCGCGTTGCTTTGATGTCAACTTAGCTTTCCGCCTAGCTAACTTCAATTACTGGCGCCAATCAGCAGAGGTGGTTGTTATGCGCTTGGTGCGCCATGGATCGACAACCTAAGTGGCTGCCTCCAAGCACCAGAAGACTCTGCCAGCGGCTAAAAATCCATGTTTATAGGATACTTTCACATCACGTCCGGGAAGGGGGGGGGGGGGCACTGTCATTACGAAGGTGGTAGCAACGCGTTGCGGGCGGTAGTTCACTTTGCCAAAATGCGACGCTAAAAAGATGGAATTATCTGGCGATGCTCGAATACCCTAACAAAGTATTCAAAGTCTGAAAAGAATACCCCTATTAATTAAAAATAACCTTCTGTTAAAAGTTTACACATTTTTCTGATTTTGGCGATTTTCGATACCCTTTTCATTTACGCCGTTACATCGCCCCCTCGGTTGAAAAACACAAACATATTTAAACTTATTTTTCACACGTGCATTTCGGTGTTCACCTCTGTAATGACAGTGGCCCGGGCCACCCAGTATACTCCTTTAACGTCATTATATTTCTTCCTTCATCAATTAAGAGTCTGTAAAATTATTTATCGGTATCATAGATTAACACAATTTAACGGATTTTCTGGTTTTCATGATGTTATGATTTTTTTTTATTGATGAAATAAATTTTGAATTTGCTTCAAATTTTATTTAATGTATGTACTGCAATTATCTTATATTTTCATTTCATTTATTTTAGCAGCGCGCACAGTAATTCTAGAGCCAGAGAAGGGTAACAATAACATTTGTGTTGTGCGTTGCCCGCTGGGAGAGTAGTCTGTATGAGACTAAGTGCTTACCCTGCGAGTAAAAAAATAAATAAAACTTTATAATAATATAATACATATAATAATATAATAATTATATAATAATGATGATATAATATGGAATATAATAAAATAATAAATTATAATAATAATAATTAATAAATAATATAAATAAATATTATTATATTTTATTATTATTATCTTATTCTTTATTTCTGCACAACAAATCAATGAGGCTCAAACTTTTTGTTTCATTTTTCCCCCGCATCTTGCCCTAGGCGGAGGTACCTACGAAACGTGT
>JZLH01S0590687.1:0-18812 GCA_001188425.1 Eucidaris tribuloides | reverse complement strand
ATTATTATTATTATTAAGGTTATTATTATTAGTAGTAGTAGTATTGTTATTAATGTTGTTATTATTGTTATCATTATTGTGACTATTAGTATTATTATTGTTATCATCACTATTATTGTTATTATTACTGTTATTGTTATTATTATTTTTATTATTATTATTATTTAGATCCATTACCCATTTGTATCAAAATTCAAAACATTGTTTTCTTGTGTGATATCCAACTTTACATTGTAATGACCATAACACTGTATCATGTGCCAACAACCATCTTCAATTCTTCATGTCTCGAATGTAGTCTAGTATATCCAAATTGCAAGGAGCCCAATTCTAACTAACTAATCACCCTGATTAGACTTCAACCCACCAAACTGATGCCACCTAAACCAAGAATTAATTCGGGCATGATCTCCCATTAAAGCTCATCATGAGCAGTCCATTATCTTATTTAAGAACGCGGCAAAACTCAAAAAACAGCGTTTCGCTGAGTAGTCCACCATGTGCACATAATGATCATTGATGTGACTCTATCCACCCCACATGTACAGTACAAGTGCATTGTGCATGCACATGTTGAAGAGGCTAATGAAATCAGAAAATTCCCTTTTGCACCCTTATCTTGCCCATATTGAATCCCGAATGTGATTGTTTAGTGATGTACAAAATCAACTACACAAAGTATGTGAGTAGATAATATGCCGATCATGTGTAGCAGCAGTACATGAAGTGGTGCACTGCTTGATATTGGTGAAGCACATGTTCTACACACTCTTTTGTCTGTTTTTATAAAACTAAAATTCAGCAAAGGTAACTACCAAGTGCATGGATATGTTTAAATCACCATGGTTTATTTGGTTGCTCTTGTTCTACTCATTAAATTAGGGAAGATAATTTCTCAGTATTCACCAGGATTTGGGGGGCAAATCGTTGATGGAATGAGGAAAAGTGCAGCTACGGTATTTACTGTAAAAGACTCCAATATTTATCAAGTCGGTTGTGTATTTGTAGTTTCAATTTTTCCACTTTTCACCATATATTTGTATAGGATGAAATAAGCACATTCTAAATATGTACAATTCTGATTTGTTATGTTTTTGTTTTGTATTTTTTTTCTCAAAGGCTGAAGAACAGATGGACAAGGAGTTTCAAATAGCTCAGGAAGAAAAGAAAAGTGTAAGTATTAACTGCAACTCCTGGTATTATTAGACTGGAGACTTGCATAGGTGCATGTTTTAGTGTGTTGATTTCAGCACTGAGCCATTTGTTTTGGATGAAATGCATTTTTGATCTTAACAAGAGCAACGCAATTTCATCTCTAGTCTTAATTTTGATATGAGTTTCTCTTTAAACAGATAGTTTAATATGTAATAAAGAAAATCTGAATATCAATTAAAGTTGGGTCACGTTATGACCTAGATTTTAAGTTTATATTTTGTTCTGCTCAACTTGGGTAGCAACTGTAAAATATGAACTTAAAGCCCCGACAGTTTAGTTTTGCGGAATTTTATATTGAAAGCTTTATGCCCCAAAGTCATAACCCTGCAATAAGAGACCTGAATGCTTTAGTTTTTTTTTTTAAATTAACCATTAGTAGTGCATCCAAAGGGTAATATAGGCGTTAAGTTATATGAGTTATACCTCATCTGAAAGAGGGCAGACTCTCCTCTTTGAGATTAGGTATAAATCATATAACCCCTTAACGCCATTATTAACCCCTTTGGATGGCTATATATGATAAAAAATACGCCGAAAATCTCGGGGTCCGCCCCCCCTCCTCCCCGATGAATTTCTCATTAATTAATTTAAAAAAACTGATAAGACATTCCAGAGTCTATTATTGCACGGTTATGACTTTGGGCATAAGCTTTCAATAAACAAAAAATTCCCAAAACTAAAGCTTGCTTTAAATATACTAATTGGCACTTCTGTGGTACCTCAAACGTCATTTGGCCAGAGAAACAAGTTTCAAGAAACTTCATTTAATTAATTTTCAAGAGACCACAATCTATTACCAATTTGTTATTTATGTCATTCTCTGATTTTATGTGCCTTTTTTCTCCTCTCATTCTCAGGGAATGCACTGTACCATTGTATTGAATTTTGTTGCAGGAAGACTGGATACTTACGGATCAGGAATAAACATCCAGTTAATGAAGTGTTATGTAATATTTAGGTCACCATTTAATTTTCCTGTCCAGTTTTGAAAACAAAGTGGAAAATGAATATGTGTGTCTGTGTATTTGCATATCTTTATTTGTGTGTCAGTGTTTATGTTGGTCAGTGTGTTGTTTCTGATTTTTGTATGGTTATGTAATTTTTCCCAAAAAAAATACCTGCAAATATTTCTGCTCACTGATACAGTTGGTATGCAAAACCATACATCTTTCAATTCAATGTCAAATTCTTGATCATGTGCACATTTTTTGCATTCCTCTGGTGCATTGAAGAATAAAGCCTTAACTGTTTGATGAAATTGACCACTGTTTTTACATACAAACATACTTGTTGTACAGAGTGTAATGCCAAGTTTTCAGTAATTACTGATAAAACACTCTGACCAGAAGCCCATTGTTCTTACTAGCCCAGTTTGATGAAGAATCGAAATAATCTGGATCAGAAACACTGTAAGTATCAGTGTCTGTGTTATAGTCATGGACAACATGTTTCTGGAATGGAATTCTGTTCATCTGCCAGACAGAAGGTTATTCCTAGCCTGATTTGAGTTTGTGTTCACTGCCTGCACATTTTAACCAATACTCTCTCTTTCCCATTTTCTTTAACAGGATTTATTCATTCATTCTGCTCTTTGTTTTGTCCAGTTGTTTATCTTTACCTCCAATCTCAAGACCTTAGTCATAGTCCATTAATCATGCTGTACAAAAATGGCAAGAAAAATAAGACATATAATTTGTAAGAAATCAACATAAAAAGTGTTCATGAGATTGTTGTAGCAGGCAGTTCATTACATGATATGTGTACAGTGTATATTATTTTCAGCTAAATTTGTATAATTTTCTTAGTTTATTTCAGTTCAATTTCAATATCAGTTTAGTTCATTCATTAAGCATATTTAAACAAAATATCTTCAGGATCATGCGCAATGTGGCCACAAATATTGCTACAGTTTAATTTTGTTATTTTCAGCTCAACTACATGTACACGTATGAATTCACAGATGGTCTGCCTGCCAAACCAAATTGCTATGAAGCCAAATAATTATTTCATTAAAATGCTCTAAAATCAGTACAGGTATATGAAACAGACTAAGCATGCTAACCAAGCTGTCACATGAGCATCACGCCTTTACAGGGACCAATTATACGATGGCAGACAGCATGGTCAATATTTTGGAATGGATTTACACTGTACAAGGGTGACGAAAATGAGGAGTTATGACAAAGGGCAACAAAAAGAAATTTGATCTTCAAATATTTGGAGACAAGTGGTTCATGATAACATCCTCTGGGTCTGGTGGGGAGATGACAGTGGGAATCATTTTAGAATTCTGACTGCATTGTAGCCAAGTTTCTGATGACTCCCAAAGACAGGAATGTTTAAAGATAGAGTTCGGGATTTGCATGCCAAAAAACGCCAAAATTAATGAAATCACCTTAAATCATTCAGAGTTGTGAAGATTAGTATATAAAGTAAACACTTCTCATAGAACCTTTGGGGAAAATATGTAGTTTTGGTGAAGATCTGTAGGGTTAAATTTGCATAGCAACGGCCCTTGCACTGGCCGTTCCGTTAGTTCCAAATTTGTCTAATAGGCCACAAGCCAAAGGTCACACAGAGTTCAGCTGCTTGACCATATCAGCATACAAAAACCTCAGACTACTGCACTCGGTCATGCGAACGTACACATAACCGTGTTCTGCAACTTGGGCAAAATTTAAACTCACAGAGAAAACAATATTCTGGTAGCATATCGTTATTAATTTTTTTCATGAAATAACAAGTTCATAACATACATGTCTCAAACTTTCAACACACTATTTGTAAGTGCTAATCTACAGTTTGGAAATGATAATGAAGGGAAGTGATGGTCTTGCAAATCCTGAACACAATCTGTAATCATTAGGATAAAATATGAACTAAACTGAGGAACTTGCAGTAGTGCCATACCAATAAAGGTATAGACATAAGGAGAATGAGATTTATGATTGGTATACCTGTTGTATACAGAAAACTTTCTATTTATAGACTAAGCAATATTTGTTTTCCTGACAGTGCGCCCCTAGAAATATGCTGTCATTGCCAAAGAAATTTGCATTAAATAGGAAGTGACAGGTATGTTTATTCCTTTTGTGATCAGTGACAAAAAATAGGGGAATGATCCATAGTGATTGAACAAATTGACTTGTTTCGCTTTAGTGCACATTTGAAAATTCGTTCAAAGTCTTTCATCTGTGGATCTGGATATAACTAGTTTCAAACTACTGAAATGTTTTCTCACAGAATCTATTAAATGTAATTTAACTATCCGTGATAAATGTACTGCACTCTGTCAAAACAAAGTCAAAACTACATACAATGGCCAGAAAAGCCCCTACTTGTACGGAAACTAGTACTCCAAATACATGTGAGACAGTGTGTATGTTGAGTATACATGTACATGTACATGTACATTGTGGTACATGTGTACTTGTGATATTGTTACAATTTTACTTCACTCAATTCTGAACAAATGAATATAATTTATAGAGAACAGCACCATAATACCATAATGTAGATGTGATAGCCTTTTAGATTTTCACTTGCCCATGATATGAAAGTGTTGCCTATTTTGAAGCTGTTGAAAATATGAAGTAAAATACAACATAAAACATTTTTAAACATAATTTCTTCTTTTTTTTCAGGAAACAGAATGTTTGTGCTTCGTCATAGTTTCTTTTCCTTGTTATCAAATATTGCTTGTTGTAACATGTCAGAGAATACCAGAGCTTTGCAGTATTTCAAACTAATTATTATTTCTTCTTCCCATATTCTATTCATTCTTTCAAATGCCATTAACCACACAAAGTATCGACTTCGAAAAATGGTAACCATATTGAAGAAAAAAATGTGTGTCAAATGTTGTGAAATTTGTCAAGCAGTATGATGGTCTTGCTTCAAGGCAACATTTGAAGTCTGTTTTTGTTTACTATTTAGTAAAAGTAAATTAACAGATCATGATCTTATACTGTAAATAAGATTACTGGCACTTCTGCCAGACATGATTGACAATGAATTGTTTGGGGATAGTTATTTTGATCTGTTTTAGTGTGGCTTATTGTTTGAAATTGAAATCAATGAAATCACCAATTTTCATATCTATTGGTGAGGATAAATTATACGTGAGTGCAAAGGGAATTTACCCTGTGAATTTCCTTAGTCATCTTTGAAAACAAATTTTAGTATGAAGAAAATGGAAAAATATTTTGGAAAAATTACAAGTGAAAAATTGGATCCTAGTCTATGATTTGTGCACCACATTAGGTTCATATTGTGCTGAAAAAAAAAATTGTTTTCTTATTATGATGTGTAAGCAATATTTTTTTGGGGGGTATTTTAAGTATTTGAAAATAATTGCCTTGATGCAAGACCATGGATTTGTATGTATGTAAGTTTTTTGCAATGTGCAATTGTGTCTGTGGTACTACAGTCTACAGTACAGTATGTTTTAGAATGTACAGCACTGCTATTTCTATTGAGACAGCTGGAACCGCAATGTAGTAATTATTATGCATGATTGATCTAAGTATTTAATCAGTTGTATTTTCTTTTTATTTCTTGATTGTTTTATTGTTTGTGCGTTTTTCAGTGTTATTGTGAATGATCTACTATATGCAGATGTCACTTGAATGAAAGATAACATGACAGAATATATGCAACAATTGAATTGTCATAAAATGGATTATTTTATTAGCTCACCTGAGCCAAAGGCTCAAGTGAGCTATTGCGATCGCTTTTTGTCGTCGTGCGATTGGCGCGAGATTGTGGTCGTCATCAGTGCGTCGTGCGTAAACTTTTACACATTTTCAGCTCTTCTTCCAAAATGGCATGATTTGCGAGTGGCCGCAAATTTCGGCAGGACTGATCCCTAGGGGGTGGGGATCAAGGGTCTCAAAATGGTACACTGGCCCCCTGCGGGCCCAGGGGCAGTTGGGCCCTTTTTTAAAAAAAAAAAGGCCACAAAGTACGGTAGTTTCAATCCTTCTTCTTTGTTATCCAGAAATAGTTAAGGTAGCACTCTTGTGGTTGTAAGATTACTCTATATGTGCATAATTAATGTTCTCATGACAATGCCCAGGGTGGCCCGGTTTGGCCCCTAAAGGGGGCAAGTTTGGGAATGGCCATATGGGAATACATTCACATCACATCAATGGATTTAAACCAAACTTGGTGGAATGATCCTCAGGGCAAGGGGATTAGAGGTTCTGAATGGTCACCAGACCCCCCCCCCCCTGGGGGCGCCAGGGGGCCGGAGGGCAGGGCCGACAGGGCCCAAACTCGGTAACTGTTCTACCACAAGGCGTTTGTACAACTTGGGTCGGTAGATGCATAACTAGGCGACCTCAATGTAATTTGGGGGTCAAAGGCTCAAATGTAGGTCAAAGGTCAAATGAAGTTGAATGTTTCTTTGGTTTGTTATTGGCCCATTGTGTGACTAACTGTGGATGGTAAATGCTGCATGTAATAGTGCTTCATCATGTTAAATTGGGGTCAAGGTCACATACATTTAAGTAGGTCAAAGGTCAAATGTTAAATACTAGGCGGCTTGTTTATTTATAAAAATGTTCGGATGTCAGAATTTAATTAAACTTGGAAAATCCAGCTGGCTTCATCTGGCTAGTCGGGTGCCTACGATATCAGGCTCAAGGGGCCAAAACTGTACTATAGCTGATGTTTTTTTTCTATGGGGACCATTAGAGAGTTGCGAGGAACTCAGCGGGTGAGTCGGCCCTCCCCCCCCCCCCCCCCCCCCCCCCCCCCCGGCTTCTGTATTTGCTTCATCAGTGATTACCAAAAAATTGACTAGATCAAAGCAATCTCCCAATTAGAAGCCCCCCAAAAAAAAAAATAAAATTAAATAATAAATAAATAAATAATAAATAAATAAAATAAATACAAAATACTAATATGAATAAATAAATAATAAAATAATTAATTGATTAATTAAAATAAACAAATTAAAAATTGAAGAAAATAAATGAAACATACTGGTGTTCTGTGATTAACTTTTGTTATTGTTTTTTACCTGTACATTATGAGCTATCAGTATTGAACGTTTGGTTGTGTATTTCTGGTCATATGAATTTCTTTTTTAGCAGCTCGGCAATTAATGTTGCCCCAAATTAACTCAGACCCAGATATCACTGTGTCATTGTTGGTGTCGCAAAACTCCAATTCCATCCAATAAAGCATAAATTTTCTCCAAATTCGCATGAGATACTGTATAGGTCTACAGAACATGAATGAGACTACATACAATACTAGTTACATGTACATAGTGAAATGTACCAGGCAATTACAGTAGGAGGACCACATGTAACAAAGTGCAATCTTTCATTTCAGCGGTTGTGCCAACGTCACACATGTTGTTTATCTGTCGAGATATCAGTTGACAGTAGGCATTCGTTTAATGCATCTGCAAAATGTCATTTGGTGTATTTACACGTATGTATGTTTGACATGGATGGTACACACGTGTGTACGTGCTACATGATGTAGCTAATGTGTACCTAGTTGGTTGGCTTTGTACTTGATGTCCAAGTTCTATTTTTAGTACCCTTATTTTCTTAAGGGCATCATTGAACAATGTTTAACAATTGTGTATACAATGTTAAAAAAAAAAGTCAGACCTACATGATCCTTATTACTAGTGTAGTTGATAAGGTCTGAAAATGAAGCTATGAAAAACTTGCTGTTCGAAACGATCACTAAGTGCTGTTTAAGTGAAAATTATTGAGCAACCATTAAAAATTTCCTCCATAAACTGATTCATGTGTTGATAGTTATTCGTACATAATCTGCTAGTGACAACATTAATGTCTAAAATTTGGGGTTCTTAGGAGTTTATTTGATCATTCATACACTACCATGCAGGTCAGATGTCAAAGTTTTGCAAATTTTTAAGTGGGGCTTGAGGCTTCCACAAAGTTAAGGCATGTCTTGAACTTTTTTGGTATTATCATAACCAAAGCTTCATAGATTTTACATTTACAGTGTATCTGACTGTGGTATTGAAAGGGTTAGACTTGGCCCCCAGACATGGGGGTCTTTACAGTGTTATTGAATGTCAGGGGTAAACCATGCTAGTCTTGCAAACAGCAGGTTGCTGTTATTTTGAGAGAGGATACTGGTGTCCACTGTCCAGAATTCCAATCTTGTCTAAATTCTAAGAAATAGAACCTGGGTCATTAAAGGGAATATTATGATTAATTTCCTTTTAATACATGTATCATGGTGCCTCTAAAACGGTGATCATTCCTTAATGTACATATACTTGAACAATGTACACTGTATATTATACGATGTAAAATGTACACTTCATGTATGTCTTCTGCAGAGAATGAGTCAGTTTGTCTGTATATGATGTGCATTTTCAATTATGATTACGGAATACTTAATTACTTAATGTGATTTGTGTTTGCTATCTAAAATTTAATCAATCAAAAATAGAACCCTGTTTTATCATTATGTTGAAAGTAAAATTGAAGAAATAGAACAAGAAATCGAATATCAAAAAACTGATAACTTGATTACAGTATCGTGTGTAATGGAAGTGAAGTTCAGTGAACTATAATGCATCCATGCTTTTCCGTGTTGCATTATCTGCTAGTTTGTAAAGATTTTACTTAGTTATTTTTAGTGAGTGGTTTCGACAGTGAGTAGAATGCACCTGGGCTGTGCTTTTCTAACTGACAAACCGAATGAAATGAACGTTACATTTTTGTCATGCCATGCTATGTTTGATTGCATCTTTACTTCCTCTCTCTTTTATCCCTGCTGTTTCCTTGCTTGAAATTGTGTGTGTTTTCGTACGCGTGTGCCCCTGTCACAGTTCAAAGAGCCTAAGAACTCTAGACAAAAATGGCAGTACCGTCGGTCGTCGCTTCAGGTACCGGTGTACAGTAACCGATACAACGTAAATACACATCAGCTTCTACATTGCTATTCGTTTTTTGCATTTCTCCTTTCATTCCAATTCTAGTCTGTGATGTTAAACATTTCAAAGTTTGTCCGTTTGCCATAACAACGATAACACATTAGACCCACACGCACACACTACTCTCACCGTTGTAGGTATAAACACTGAGCCATATGTTATGTTGGAGATTGTAGTGTACACATACACGTTACTCATTATAATCACATCATCTGAATGTTATTTTCGAGATCAAGATTCATTATATTTTAAAGTCATTTACTGCATCATGTTTGTTTGCAATTCATTCTACGGCGTTGTGACAAAGTGGCACAAATAAGTCTCATAATTTGGGGTCATCCCTCCATTTGTCCATCCGTCTACTCTAGATGTAAAATGTTTTGGTTTGGGGGAATTTCCTTGAAGCATATTGAGAAGATTTCAATCAAACTTGGTACAAATGTGGTCATGGAAATATGAAGGTCAACATAGTCAATTAAAGCCCAATATAGAATGCCTGCAAACTATCATCTTCGTCAAATTGGAATTGTGTCATTTGTATCTGACAAGATGGGTGGGGTGGGGGGGATGGAAAAATATGCATTTTGTACATTATCACATTGCAAGATTTAAACTGGCAGTTGAAAAACACCGTTCGACATGGGAAAACACTTATTCGCACTTTGTCTTGCACATGTAATAGTAAACAAAAATAAATAAATAGTCATTAAGGTATTGCTACATTTTAAACGGACAGTTAAAAAAATCTGACACATGTTCCCCATACTTAAGTGTCTCTGATGAGGTCTAAGAATGAAGCCTGAAAAATTGTATTTCAAATGATTATTTAGTGCTTTAAAAAGTGAACTCGTATGTTGACCGAATTTCACTTGCCATTTCTCCTATAGACTACTGTGTGCTACACCTAGGTTAATAAAACTCGCCCGAGTTTTATTGTTTAATTCATGTATAACTTGCCATTGGCAGTGTAACTTTTCCAAACTTTTGTATTCTAGGGTGTTTATTTGTCCATTTGAACACTACTATGTGCCTCAGATATCAAAGTTTGACAATTTTAAAATTGAAGGCTCCACAATGTTAGCCTATCACTTTAATGTTTGATTTGCTTTGTCACTGAACAATCTAAAACATCCCCATTAGGCTGTAGTATAGATATTCACCGGGATCTACTTTCGAAACAGTTAGAAGCACTGTCTCTTTATATTATCAGTTTGTTTTGATATGTGGGCACATGTAGATACATGTAAAAGTGATCATGGTCATAGAAATTTGCACCCAGAGAGTCATAGATAAAATGTGCAGTTGTTAAGATAGATTTCATGTTCATCTTAGACCAAAGAAAACCCTCTTCATACTCTTCATCAGTACCCAGTAGGTAGCATGTAATTTGGCATATCATGCATGAAATTCAACATTACACTAAATAACATGCAAATATCTTACACATCACATGGAAGAAAAAAATCTTCAGAGCAAGTACTGCAGCTTGAGGTCACCACAACAGCTACATTGACTACCAAAATGTAATGTATAGAAATGATGCGCTAAACATCTATCATTGCGCTCACTTTGGCACAATTACAGAATGTGTGATTCAAGGGGGTGGTGCAGGGAGGGGGAGGGGGGTCTGATGTGCACTTTTTTGTTAAATAACCCAAAGGTTATAGGGACAGTGACTTTCCGTTTTCTGGTAAATTGAAACAGAAAATCCGCTTCGGTTGTTTACTTTTCAGGTGAAAATTCATGGAATTCACCTAAAAAAACATGAATTCCGTTTTGCAAAGTTGCAAAACGGAATTCATGTTTTTGCTGTGTACACTTTCTATGACAAAATGGAATTTCCATTTTTAGATCAAGTTGAAACGGAATTCCAGGTTTTCAGAAACAGAAAGACCAGTTTTTGAAACAGAAAATCACTGTCTCTAAGTATAGTATGCAGTCATGTGAGGTATCACAACGTAATTTAAAGTTAGATTCCTGACAAAAAGCAACAACACATTTATCTCCACACTTTGTTGAATATGGGGCAAATAATCTCCTATTTGGGCCATAAAAGTGCCTCCTGTGTTGGCGTGGTCAAGCATGTACTTGTGCATGTTCTGCTGCATGAATTGAACAGTATGTGGTGGTTTGATTGCTAGACTTAATGTTGTTTAATAATGTACATTGATATTGTAGTGCGTAGGTATTTGGTGTCATTGGATGAAAGGCATACTGTACAAGTACATATCATTTTAATTGATGCATCTAGTGATACCCTGGATTACCACATGGTGTAGCGCCATCTTCCGTCCGTCAACAGTACATTTGTACATTTATAGTAAATGATGCCAGTGACTGACCTACTGTAAAACGTTACAGAGTTTGATATTGGACTGTAATCTGACAAAAAGTCTTGACTGGTAAAAAGTGATGCTTAAATTATTTTATTTTTGAAGGACTTCAGTATGCACAAGGCCTCAAAACAAAACGTTTAACACAAGAAGAGTTTTTCATTATTGAATAGCACACTCCTCCCCCCTCCTCCCAAAAAATAAAAAAATAAAAAATAAAATAAACACATTGAGTAACATATGATGTACAGAGCTAAAAAAAACTATAATAGATTGAAATGACAGATAAATTTCTTTTTGGTATGAGAGGGTACAGAGTGTACCACTTCTTGCATTATTTGTGAAGTACATGTAGTTTTCAACATCTTGGGTTCAACAATATGTGATGAAACTAGGTTCAGTGTACTGACAATTGTACATTATAAACTTCAACATATAAATACTTTTCTTTTAGTGTTTCTTTTGTAACATAAATTACAATAGATCTTGAGACTTGAGGACAGTTTAAAAGTTTCCAGTACAGTGGATGACAAGTACAAAACAAGGTTGTTTTTAAAAACATGTTATCAAAAAAATAAAAAGTAAAGTGTGAAAACTAGTCAACTCTTTGCCAAACATGTTACATTTCTTGTAGACAAACATCATGTGACTCTGCAAGAAATGTCATAAAATCTGCCTCAAAGCAATTTGGATTTTAGTCTAGTTATTTTTAGTTTTACTGAAAAGCAAAAATATACGTTTCTAGACTGATTAGAAGCAGTTGTAAGAAAAAAAAACAAGATACTGATTTAATAACATAATTCTGATGTAATCTGTCACATGTTACACATCCATCCTGTCATACAAACTTGATTTCACTGTTTTGAACAAAACTAATACATTTATTCAAGTATTAATAAAGGAAATCATGAGGTACTTTGGAAGGAACTAGAGATTAAGAAAATGTGAAAATATTTGTCAGTTCAGGCTTAGTTTACATTTGTCATTTTATGCAGTGTAGAATGATATTTGATCAGTGCGTGAGGTGCAATACTATTTCTTGTCATTTTGCATTAAATATTAGAATTGATATTGATTTGTATTAGTCATATCATATATGTACAATGTATGTTAGTGAGAATAAACATGTTATTGTCTTGCATTTTGTCATCTTGGGATGAGTCACTTGTAAATAACTTTTGCAGTGCGTTATTACCATAACCAGAGTTTGAAGCTTTGTTTTTTTTCTTCCATGCACATTAGTCTGAGCACCGAGCAGGCTGAGCTGTGGGTGAATGTTTGTGATGAATGGAAATTTATATAGTCATGAACTTGAAGTCTTTTGTTACGATAGATGATAGTTAAACTATTCCTTTGTTACAAAATATTTGTAAAGAAAGAATCATACTGTAACATACATATTTTTTCTTGAATCAACACTTGAATTTGTTTTGCATTTTGTACTTACTATACATGTAGCATAATTGTAAATGTCCTGTAGAAGTCACTCACTACAATACCGATATTTTGCATACCCTGTAAACGAATGTTTTACTCAATTACCAAAATGTTGTGTGTGTACATGATGTGCATTATTTTTTAATGACATTTTGTTGCTTGCATACCATGAATGCATGTTGCATGTCCCAGTGACTGAAAGTGTTGTAAATTTTAAAAAGATAATGATAATAATCATGAAAACATTATTCAATGATCAATTTCTCTTGTTTGACTTATTGTTAGTTCATGCATGATTGGCAAATATACAGACAAATTGTAAATGTTTTCAAATTACTGAATGTTTTGTAATTGATGTGTTCTGGGCCCTGTCTCATAAAACTTTGCAATTGATTGCAACTCTCAAAAATGGATCGCAAGTTGATTTTAACCAATCAGAACCCAGTGGTTGATGACTTACAATCGATTTTCGGATTTGCAATTGATTGCAAGTTTTATGAGATAGGGCCCAGGTCTGGTTAATTCGTATCTTTACAACATACATTATGTGCATGCTTAGAGTTTGTGCTAAAAGTAATTATCTTTTATTAAGAGGTAAGTTTTAAAGTGACACGAAAACTATGATCACAATGATGCGACCATCCATTCCTTCCCACAATTCATCAGTCACCAATGCCTTAGTTGCAGTGTCATTATCACAAAGTTTGTTTTAGTTCTAGAATGAATTCATGAACTACATCACAATTCACTCTATTTTGTTGATGTCCTTAATGCTTGTTTGAGTTCATTTTATGTAGCACTTTGGCATATTAGTGAACAATATTGGTGAAAAAAAATGATAAAGCATGCATGTATTGTGCTCTGAAATTGCATATTATTTTAGCTTTTCAAAATGAAAAATCATACTTGAAATCTGCATGATCTGTATTTTATTTCACCTTAACAAAAATGAAATCAGATTCTATGGACTGTAGTTTTAGTGATAGTGTCACATAATAATATGTATTAACTATTTAAAAATAAAGCTTGTTTTGATTAAAAATTTGACATAAAACAGGGTTTTGTTTACTTTCCGTAATATTCAGTTTCTCATATTATGATTCACAATTGATTTAAAATATTTTCTGTTTCATAATTTGAATGATAATTTAGCAGAAGAAGAATGTACCTTTCATTTTTTTAAATGCAAGACAGATTTTAAGAAAGACAATATCTATACAAATATTTATAGACAGTGACATAAATTTGATTATTTTCACATTTTTACAAATCTTTTAGTCATGATCATCGCTGTGTTTGGCAAGGAAGGAAGTTTCTTTCTCTCTCTGTAATGAATGAAAGTACATTTGGATTATTGTTAGTACAAGTTTCAGCTTTGTCAAACAGAATCACATAATCGTTGAGACAATAATAAATTAGAACACATGTCATTTAAAAATATTATGCATACTACCACATTATATCATTCTAACAAGATGACATTTTGATATTTATATTTCAATCCGTGATTCGTAGATGCTCGCCAAACAGACGACACAAACTGTACCTACCGCGGCCGGTGCCGTCGTTGCCACGGTGGAAGTGTCAACAAGAAGAGGGAGCACGGACTCTATTGAACAAGATGTTATGAAGGTTGGTACAAGATGAAGTTTGATGACATAAATGCAGAAATGTATACAATTTGTTAAAAAGTTGTAATGGTATCCAAACTTCTTGACCGTATTATTCTTTGTTGTTGTTTTTTATTTTTCCCACGTACATGTTTGATTCATGTCTCTGTGTACGTATAATACATGCACAAGCTTTTTTATACACCACACAGAATGTGTAATTGTAGGCCAAAGAGATGATTTTATTCGTGCATAATCTTGCTGGTTGCTACCCAAAACTCCCCTCTTTTGAGTATTGTATCTTTCATTTGATCGTTGTGTTTTTGAGGTTTGTAAACCTGTATTGTTGCTCCATCAAAGACATTTAAAAAATATACACAAATCACAGATAATCATTCATTTTGTACATATTCTACAGTGTACACTATGCACCTCATTATATTATGTCACTTATTCGTTCAAAGTGTGTATGGTTTATGTGCGGTGTTTGGGTGTGCAAAAAAAAAAGAAGCAAAACCTACGGAACTTTTTCTTGTAAACATTTCTTTCAATCCTGTACAGATACTTTGCCCTCTCACGTGGACAGTTCTGTGCTGTACTGTTCCTTTGTTGCCATCTTATCTTCCCTTAGCCATTCCTGTATTTTCTGCCATCCCCAATCTTTTCACCTTCCATGCATCCCTAACCCCCATCCCCTTCCCTCCTCCCTGCCTTCCCTCACCCATCCTTCCATTTTCCCTTCTCTCACCCCATCCTTTACACCTTCATTGCTCCCTACCTCCTAGCCATCTTCCCACATCCCCCTTCCTATCCTCTACTTTTTATTCGTGTCTGCTCCCTCCTTTCCTTTCCTCCCCCTTCCCTTGCCCATTTTCATCTCCGTTCTGTTTTGCCTATCTCCTCTCTTATCTTCTCCCTTTCCCTCCTTTCTCATCTCGTCCCCCCCCCCCAACTAATCTCTCCTCATCCTTATATCACCCCCTTTCCTTCCCCTCTGTTTTGCCAGTGAGTTCTTTGGGGCATGAACATTTCTTCCGCAATATCAGTCATTGCCTATCTCAGAACAAAAACTACTGTAGACAAATCTGAAAAAATTAGGATGGTACATCACCAACATTTCATTTACTGAGCTGTTTCGCATCTTTGAAATTAATTATTGACTCCTGTTATCAGACCTCTGTTCATATTGTTGATAGTCAAACCATTTTAATGTTTGTTTGGGGGGACGGGGGTTAATAGTACTCCCCCATTCATCATTTGTAATTATTTAATTGAAACTAATGGTGATATGCAGGTAAACATTTGTTGAAGGAGTACAGTCATTTACTATAATTGCACCTCATGTATGTACTGTATATTGATTGTCTAAGTTTTGTAATCATGATTAACTGTTCTGCATCTATTTATGTCACAGTAACATCACAAGAATTTGGATGTCAGATGTTGTGCAAGGGCAGCCAGATGTTTGCATTCTGGAGGAATGTCTCACCCATTTGTAAATGTACTGCTGAAGCAAATTAATTGTGATCTGAGTCTGAGGCTTATCTTTTTGCAGGCTTTGTGAGCCATGTCGCAGTCCTACGGCAATACATAAATTCTAATTGAAGTGTCCTCCATTCACCAGTCATGACTCTTCCATTAATAGAACTGATTAACTCCCTCACCACCCCCCCCCCCCCATTACCCACCACACACACATACACACAATGAATTGTCTGAAGGAAGAGTAGACCATTAGTGTCATTAATTATCAATGTCTGCTATCTTGGTGGTAAGGCTGTGGCAAGTACATACACAACTTCCATCATATTCCAAACTTTGGGTACATCATAATTCATGATGTGGGGATTAAATATTGAAGCATACATGTATGTACTGTACAATGAATTAGTGTCTTCCATTTGATGTGAGATGTGAAATATTGGTTATGAATCAACCGCTTGTTTTCAGAGTCTGAAAGCACTAAAATGTTTGATGTTTAAGCCGCTTCCAGCTTCACCTCAAAGCCTTGCAGAAGAAATCTGGTACTTTTAAAGCTGCATTGAAATGATGTCAAGCTATATACAGATCTTAGAAACCACTCCGAGATGAAGCTGGTAGTTTAAGCAATATTTCTGATAAGCTTGATCAGAAAAGTGTTGGTGTTTGTAGACAAAAAAAATAAATTTCTTGATTAAAAAGCAAACAAACAATATTTCATAAACATGTTATTGCTGGAAGTTTGATTCTGTACAGTAGGTTCACACATTTAAAAATGACCCTCAGATCTCAGATCACCGACCAGTAGATCGTGCGACATTCCTCCAGAATGCGTTAAGACATGATGGCGCCCTCTGTGTACCCACGTAATATGTTCCCCATGTACTGACCCTTGTGGCTATCTTGTTCTTATCTGACCCCACGTCACCCCTGACCTCTAGGGGTCACCGCTCCCCGAAGACGAAGCACAGTCCCCGACCCAAATGGGCGTCATGGACTTGCAGGAACAAGAACTCCTTAAGGTTTGTTTGCTTCTCACATAGTACACACCTCTGTTTGTTACCATGCCTTTGCTTGACCTTTGACCTTTGACCTTTTGGACTGCCAAGGAAAAATCGTGCAAGGTGCATTGTGGGTTGTACTACATTCTAACAACGAAATCATCGC
The DNA here is from genome assembly GCA_001188425.1 of Eucidaris tribuloides. Taxonomy (NCBI): domain Eukaryota; kingdom Metazoa; phylum Echinodermata; class Echinoidea; order Cidaroida; family Cidaridae; genus Eucidaris; species Eucidaris tribuloides. The sequence continues at coordinate 1,635 of JZLH01S0590687.1, read as the reverse complement.
ATTGAATGGGAGTCTTAATATTTTTCCGTCTCTCCAAATTTCAGCTCATTTTTTTCTATTAACTCATTTTAGCTGGACGGTGTACTGCGGAAGGATTTCAGTAGACTCCTGCTCCCAGGCTTTACTAACTTGATTCTGTTTTATAATGTAGTTAAAGCAAATGATACAAATATTCTGCACTGAGAAAGTATCTGCTGTTCAGCCAAACCTATAAACTCTAGTACTAGTCAGGGATGGAATCAAGGCCAGGTTTTGCCGGCCTTGACCTGACTGCGCCTCGGACTGAGTCACGTGTACAAAGTCTATGGGAACAATATGTTTCCAGCGGCCTTGTGACTCGGAACTGTCGGCCTTGATTCCATCCCTTGTTCTAGTATGACTGATGGATCGCGTGTCTGGACTGAAATGAGCCAGAAAATGTCAGTTGAGTTTGACAAAGTCATTTTCAAAACCGAGACCCTACTGTAAACTGTCTAGTGTGTGTTACATAGAGCTATGACTTTCAGCAAATCATGTTCCTAGCTTCCATCGAATCACGCATTGTTACACTGTAGACGTCAGAAACGCTCAGCACACATTCTGTACCTCTTTTACAATATGTGGGGTATGACGCTTTGGCCTAGGGATGTTTGGACAAATGTGACATTTCTCATTCAGTAACGTCAACCTGATACACAAGTGGTATTTTCATCGGTGATTGTTACCGACTTCGAGAGCTGTAGTCAGGGCGTACCCCAAGTCATTCAAATCTGTTTAAGGGAACCTCCCTCCAACTAAACATTTGGTGCATAAATGAAATTACACTGTAGTTCCAATAGCTCATTTCACAAACAACTGCAGAAACAATTTTCGTATTGTTTATTAAATTTAAGAAATTATGAATTATAACCTGAGAACAATTCACTTTCTGAAATTCGATTAGTAATTTCAGTCAGAGGATGATTTATGTAGCAATCCTGCTACAGATTGTTTAACAAGTTAAGTAAAACCAGTAAAATTAGTACCTATTTGGGATAGATATTTAGAATCAATTGAGCCCAAAATGAACATAACAATTAAAAATAACTTGAAAATTTTGTAAACTACAAAAATTACAATTTTACTTTTCAGCATTCTGTTGCATTTTAGTAAATAAAGACTTGGTATTATAAAGATATACAAGTCTAGTCTTGCTTCAAGTTACACAAACAATATTAAATTTAAAACTTAAGATCAAGGCGTATCACTCTTGATATATATCAAGAATCAAATTCATTGAAATACTGAAATTTATGTATTTCACACATCAAAACCAAATTTGGAACTATACAACTTCTCAAGTTTGTCATTGTTTTCCAAGGATTCAGAGATACAGTATGTATCTTCATATCCTAGGCAATGTTGCGGACGCAGGAATGATCATGTTGAAATGTTAATATGTTTCAAATCTGAAAGTCAAGAAATTATAGGGTTATATAAGTGGGTAAATATGGGTGGTGGATACTTTCTCTTGCAGTTGCTGTACATGTAGTACTAAGGTTAACTGTAAGAGCATGTTTATACTATATATTTAAATGTGGTTTGAATTCAAATTCAAGGCACCATTCTTATCCAAGTTCAAATATCCAGTCCTTTGTTCATAATTGCTTTTTCTGG
>JZLH01S0590665.1:38449-53701 GCA_001188425.1 Eucidaris tribuloides | reverse complement strand
CTCAAGAAATCGCCATTCGAATAAATTACCGAACTATCTATCTAATCATATATCGCGCATGAGTTAATGATAATTGATGTTGAACTGTGGATCTTCTTGACGCAGACAAGCCAAGATGGGTCAGCTTGTACATGTGCACATCACATTAATAATATAGCAGGATTTCTGTAAGAATCGGAAAGCGCGCGAAAATGTCCTCGGCGACCTTCACACGTCGAACCCTATTAACCGCCGCAGTAATTTGGTGGTTTTAGAGAGGAGGCACTTTCGTTATACTTTTTAGTCGCGTCTTGTACTTCAGCTTGTCACCACAGACCGGAACTGCACTAATTTAGTCTCTTAGAAGAGGCGAGAACAAACATTTTACACATCGTCGTTGTTGAGTCTCATCATTCACAACCCAGAAGTAGGTTATGGATGAACTTCTTTGATACAAAAATACCTTCATAGATCGCAAAACAGTATAACTAAACACACCTTGCCGTGGAGTAGGCCGTGCAGTTCTGGTCTCCCCACCCACCCACCCCACCCCACCGTCTCCACACGAATCTGATGTTTGTACATGTATTTTCATGTGATGTTATTCTATTAATAGGAGGCGTGCAGATGTCAAACTCGGGTCATGGAGTGGATTGGGAAATGTGTGCCTTCGCGTAAAGGTATTTGGCTAACATTTACCACAGTTAAAAAATCTGAGCCGCATGATTCCCCATGCTACCAGTGTCTTTGATGAGTCTAAAATGAAGCCCTGAAAAAAAAAATGTATTTCAAATGATTATTTAGTGCTTTAAAAAGTGAAAATCGTAAGTTGACCAGATTCACTTGCCTTATTTCTCCCATAGACTTACTGGTGTTACACCGTAGTTTTTTTATTTATTCAGCAGTATATGCCATGGCAGTGTAACTTTCCAAACTTTTTGTATTCTAGGGTGTTTATTTGTCCATTTGAACGACTACTATGTAGCTTAGATATCAAAGTTTTGACAATTTTTTAAATTGAAGCTCCACTAATGTTAGCCTATCCTTTAACGGAAATTGCTTTCATACCCGCCATCACCAGGCGCCGGTTCTAGAGCAAAAGTTTTAGGGGGCTACAGGGGGGCTTGACGGAAAGATGCGAGGGGAGCGAAGCGGACCGGAGCGGGGGGTGTGGGAGGGGAGTACCCCCCTCCACGGTAGGAACATCTTTTGAAAATACACATAGAAAAGACGCGTGATTCTGGGGATCGTAAATTAATATTTCAAAGGTATATTTTAGGGATTATTTTCACAAAGATTACTGTAATTGGGCAGTGATAGAAGGAACGAAACCTGCGAACGGGGGGAGAGTGTGGGAGGGCGGACACACCCCCTCCGCACGGTAGGAACTTTTTGAAAATACGCAAAGAAAAGACGTGATTCTAGGCATGAAAAATTCCTATATTTGAAGGTATATTTTATAAGCATGGATTGCAGTTAGATTCAAAAAGTTGTAGGCCTACAGGAAGTATGTGGAAAAATGTATGTGCGTAGTCATACTAGCGGAACGGAGAGATCGAAGCGACGACGCGGGAGGGGAGTGTGTTGCTTGAGGGGGGGGAGTCCCTCATGAGAAATTTTTCAAAATACGAACAGAAAAAAGGGTTTTTCTAGGCATGGTGAAAATGATATTATTACAGGATAATCACTGTGTAGCCAGGATTTTTCAAATAGGGAGACAGGACGTGTGAGGATCGGGACTAAAGCGAAGGCAACATAACCCCCCCCCCCACACACACACACACACACACACACACACACACACACAACACACACACACAAACCACAACACACAAACAACAAAAAAAACACACGGGTCGGTAGGACGGGTGATTTGTTACTTCATTTTTTTAAATTCATTTGTTTTGGGATGTGGGTAGAATTGGATAGCTTTGGGGACGGTCTGGGAGGGGATTCCCCTGCCAGGGTAAGTAAAAAACTGCATTTTCACCTTTAAAAATCTATATTTTGGCTCCCTTTAGCAAAACAAATCAATCCGAATATTTCATCCACGTTCAATTTGTTATTCTGGCTAATTAGACAAACAATATTTGCATTTTACTTAAGCGTTTATGAAAGTTTTGCGCGCGTAGCGCGGCCGAAAATTTTGACATTTTATTTACCACGTCAATGAAAATATTGGGGCAAAGGTATTGTTTTGTTAAACGTGAAAGAAAAGTGATATGTTGTAACAAGCAATGTAAGCACAAACAAAACCATTAAACATACACAATATTCATTCTTGCGGCGCACCTCTTCGAAAAATTGTCAGGTATATTGAAATTTTTGCGCGCGTATAGCGCGCCGAATTTTTGACACTTTATAACACGCCAATGAAAATCTTTGACAAAATATATTGTTTTTGCCCCCCTCCCCCAAAAAATTGATAAATTGAAAAAATTACATGTTTAAAAAGCTGCGTAAGCCACGGCAAAACATTAATTGTATCGTTACACGCAATGAAAATATTGGGGTAGCATACTGTGACATGTTGTGTTGCTCCCCTACCCCTCAAAAAAAATGACAAATGAAAATAATATTGTTCAGCAAGCAACCGTAAGGCACTACAAAACACAATTACCCTACACAATGTTTTTTTTGTTCGCGCTTTGCGAGAAAAATTGTTAACATATGTATTACTGTACTGCCATTTTGCGCGCGAAGCGCGCCGAAAATGTTGACATTTAATTTTCCTTACTTTTTCCCCTCCCCTACAAAAAATTGACAATTGAATCATTCTTAAAACGTAATGTCAAGAATAGCCACAAGCTACTACAAACCAATTACACAATGTTCAATTTTGCACCGATCTGCGAAAACGTGGTGGCATTAATGTATTATTGCAATTCTGCGCGCAGAGCACGCCGACATTTTGAATTGTTACTTTGCCCCCCCCCCCCTTAAGAAGATTGGGTTATTGATTTGCCACTCAAAAAAACATCTATATGAATCAAATCAGCTGAAATCATATCAATGTGAAGATTAATATAAAAAAACACCTCTCATAAGGACTTTGGGGTAAAATATTGAGTTTTGGTTAAAATCTGGACGGTTAAACTTCATCCTTTTTCCATTTGCTTAGGGAGCAAATTAAAAAATCCGCGACGTCAAACGTACACGTGCCGTTCCAAAATGGTCCATCAGCCGTGTAGCCAATTTAAGGTCGCGCAGGCCGATTCGTTAGCCAATCAGAGGGAGCGCTCGTCTTTGCTACGGTGCACAGTAACCGCAATTCGCATTTGAGCAAAATTGAAACTCACAGAAAGAACAACATTCTGGTAACATGTCGTTATAGTTTTTCTCATTAAACAACAAATTCATGACGTATGGATCTCAGACTTTCAAACACCATTTGTAAGTACTAACTACGTTTGGTATTGATAATGAAGGGAAGTTAATGGACTTGCACATCCCTGAAAATCAATAACCCAATCTTTAAAAAAAGACAAATTGAATCATTCTTAAAACGTAATGCAAGAATAGCGCAAGGAACTACAAAACCATTGAACTATTACACAAAATTAAATTGTGTGGCACGCCTTTGCACGTAAAGTTGCTAGCTTATATTGCAATTTTTGCGCGCGGAGCGCGCCGAAAATTTGACAATTCGTTTCCACGCCAATGAAAATATTGGCCCCCTTATCCCGAAAAATGGTTCGACGCGCCTGGTCTGTGGCCGTGATTTTTCTGTGACTTTTTTATTTCATTCTTTGTAAATTTTTAGCTGCTGAATGGGGGGGGGTGGCCCTAGTATGTCCCCCTGGCTGCGCTATTGCGTATATTTCATGAAGTTCACGATTAAAAAAAATGTCCAGGAAGTATGTGAAAAAACTGTAATTGGGTATTAGACTGCGTGAGGAGGAGGACGGGTGTGGATGGGGAACCAACGGCAAAATTTTTTGAAATACACGTAGCAAAGACATGTTCTAATCACAGTAAATACATATTTTAAAGGTATATTTATGAAAATTATTATAAGGATTTGCTGTGAGGATTTCAAGACGATGTAGGCCTACAATAAGTAGACCTATGTGAAAAAATGTAAATAGGGTAGTCGAGGGAGCGAAGCGATCGATGGCAGGAGTAGGATTTTTTTGGAAAAATATGTGTTAAAGACATTTCTTGGCATAGTAAATACGTATTTAACATTTTCATTACGTATTTCTATCAATATTTCATCTATGCTAGATCGATTCAGTTTATATATTAATATTTCATTTAATTTTTTTATTGTCCGAAAATTTTTTTGGGCTTGAGCAATTTTTTTGGGGCTCAAGCCCCCCGTAGAACCGCGCCTGCCATCACCACATGTACCTTCCCTTCACAAAATAAACAAATATGTGCCGAAAAGAACTTTTCTCTGCTCAACCAGTGTCAAGGTTTTATAGCAATAAGTATCCACAGATACTTTTTAGACAAAATAATGAAAAAGCAAACTTTGAATTGCAAATAATGTAACTATTTTCTCTCTTTCTTATTGAGAAAGGGTGTCTGTATTGTAACATTGAAGAAATAATGTTTTCTTGATTCATTGATTTAGAAACTAGATTTGTCGAAATGTTTATTAATGAACAAAAGTGCACGACGAAACAAAATCGCTTATCTAATTCGTAACACGTGTTTTACGCTATGTTTAGGACGATAATCGTTAATGTTATCTTTTATACTAAATGTGTTCCCGAAGAGTTCATTTCAAGAACGCGCGACTTTGGTGCGGGTAACCTGCCGAACGTGTACGGGCGACGCGGCCAGCGAATCGGCGTGTGTGGGCCCCTAATGTAACCATCGGCCCCCAATGAATGATCTCCACATGATCTGTTTGTATAAACATTTCCGTGTCTTTATTACATTCGTCTTGATCACTAGCGATGCCCCGCCCCTCGTTACTCTAGATGTTCTTCGGTAACTCACGTGATTCGATTTCATGCCATCCTTGACAATGACCGTCCTAAACGTTGCTGTTCTTATATCGATAAAAAGTTTATCGTAACCTTCTTCTGTCGCCAAACCAATACATTCAGATACTGGTCACATGCAATAATAACCTCATTCAGTTTATTCTGATGGCTAATGACTAACGATTGATAAGGCATGTGTATTTTAATCTTTTTTGTGTTTGGATCGTCATGAACAACTGTGTTCTATTTTAGGTTTTAATTGATTATTTGATATCTTGCGATATTTGGTTGAGGTCTAATAAGGAAAGCAGAAAACTATAATCATGCCCTCGTGTTTGATTACTTTCAATCTCGAATGAAATTAAATTCTAATCGTGAGTAATAGTAGCAGTAACAGGTACCGTTGTGGGTATGATTAAAGGTAAATTAGCTAGAGTGGAAGAAAGGTCCTCATTTCAGCATATTAAATAATTATAAGTTTATTTATATATTCAAGGTTCCTGCCGTAAAAATTTCATATAAATGGTTTATTCATGTTGGACAAATTTCATCAGGAAATGGTTGTAACAGGATATTTGTTTTACATAGTTTATGTGGCGGCTCTCAATTCAATAATGGTTCCTCTCTCGTGCTTTACATCAATTACTGACAGTGACATACGCTCTTTCCTTTTTAAAGACTGCCAGTTAAGGGATTTGCACGTCAGAAAACGGGTAAAATGACATGAAATCAGCTCAAAATCGTTCACAATGTGAAGATTAGTAGTAAATAAACACGTGTTAAGAACCTTGGTGGAAATACGTATGTTCGTTCTGAAAATTCTGGGACAATTAACTTCAAAAATTTACAGTGACGTTTGACGTGCACGGGCCACTTCCAAAATTGTTCCGATCAGCCGTTTACTTAGGCGAACGGTTCGCGCGGAGTTTAGCCGATTTAACCAATCATGTTGTATTGCTCCGCTGAGTCTTGCGACGGTACACATCACGCCGATTCGGCAATTGAGCAAAATTTAAACCTTACGAAAGAACAATTCTGCGTGAATTGTTGTTATTAGTTTTTCTTTTCATAAAACAACAAATTCATGATGTTATGGATTCTCAAACTGTTTCAAACACACCATTGTGGAGTACTAAACAACGCTTTGGTTATTGATAAATGAAGGAAGTAGATGAACTTGCGAAAATCCCTGACACAATCTGTAAAGTAAGCCAAACTCAAAGACTATACCCCTTCCCCCTCCCTGGTTTATACAGCGGCACGTCTGTGCTAATATATGGTGGGTATTTCAACGTCATTAGTCTTATACACATTGCTGACGTTACAAATCTATGCAATGGCCCCTTGTAAGGAGGGGAATCGCGTTTGCACCCCTACGCAGCCACAGCAACAAATTCATATGCCGTACGCTATTTTTGAAGGGACATAGTCTGCGCTGAAATCTGCAGAATCATATAATTTACCTAGAACTATTTTGAAAATATGAAAACTTGTATTGCTGTTTAGTGTATGCTTCTATTATGGAATCATCTGACCGGGATCTATCAGTACGGTTTCAGGTTCAAGTCCTGTGCTGGAACACTCGTTTTTTTCTGAGTCATTAAATATCTATCAATATTTGATCTAATTTATCAATTAATTTCGATAATGCAGGAGATGAATAGTAAAACCTTCTTAATGGCATGTATAAATTCTCCCTGCAAACCTGTTCTTCAGTTATATATATATATATATATTTATCAACTGGTTAAGCTTGTTCGTATTCCTGATTGTCAATGTCTGTCACAATGACCAATATTCTATTTGAGCACGCCCGCCAGGAGTGTAAACGACACGGTCGTTACCACAGGCGTGACGTTATCTCGAAAGTACCCTTTACACGTTATGAAATACAGCTTTACGCGCGGGAATCTGCAACCGTATACGGCGGGCTTCGCCACGGGACGATTTATTTTCTTTCTGCGTCGTACTAAATTTTGCGCAGGGCGGCACCGAGAATTCATTTACGCGCGCACTTTACGGTCATTGACATGCGACGCTGCGCGCGTCGCATCGACCGCGGCGCACGCGCACTTCCAATACGCAAAGCGAATGGGCCAAAGGCAATATATCAAATCGACCAAAAAAAGACGCCTTATTTATATTTTCTTCGAGATTAAAGAATTTCTTCAACAGAGTGTCATAACGTTGAAATAAAACAAATAATGACTGTGATAGTCGGTCTTTTGGCATCAAATTCACCAGCCCTCGATTTGCTTGCAAAGCGACTCGATTTTTTCCTCGACTTCGTCTCGGGAAAAAATAATCCTTTTTCAAGACAACCTGCGGGCTGGTAATTTGGATGCCAAACGGACCTCGCCAGTCAATTATTTGTATAATATATATAAACAAGTGAATAAGTTTTTCTGCTAGGAGATTATGGCTAGATATTTTACAACAAAAATTAAATGAAATTCTCTGCTTAAAACGATGTAATTTTCACAAAAAAATTACATTTAGATGAAAATTACATGCGTAAAGGAGATTTATTTAATTTGTTTTATATAACTATATGTATATGTAAAATAATAAAACGTTGGAACTTAAAATGCATTCAATGTTTTCGTGTTTTTTTCTGTGTTATCCATAATCGTACAACACGCTGCGACTTCGTTTTTAGTTATGCTATTATGTAGTATTAGGGCCTATATACGCACATATCGACTGGACAGAGTTGCTGGGACATCCCGTGTGTGTGGCGACAGCTGTATCCACGAGAATATTGCCCAAGTTTGCAATTTTGAGGAAATTGAACGTGGAATCCGGCTTAGCCTGATAAATTTGAACTTTTCAAGTTTTATCCTTGAGAGAAATAAACAAAATTAACTCTTCTGTATATCGCAATATGGGACGTGTTTATTTATGTCTCCACTTTGGTGTGCGAGATGGATAAGTGACTCTGAGAGCATACCGATCATTGAACTTGACATTTTCAACATTCCATAAACATGTACGCAGACATTGAATTTGATTTTCGGGAATGTTGCACTAAAACGTTGTGAGATCGTGGTGAATACTGAACTGAGATGGGCTGGCATTTTCGTTTGGATGTTGTGATTTTAAGAATTTGGGGTGGCGGCTGGGCGGTGCTTCAAACGATGCACGAATTAGATTATAAACTGATAAAACGATAAGATGAATGAGATATTGAGTTAATCAGCTAGCAATTAGTTTAACGTTAATCAGTAATTATATGTCTTTCAAACATTTGCTGAAGAGATTTTTTCTTTTAACGTTTTCATCTCACCAAATTATCCCGTGACATCTAGTCGCCCCTTAACGGGCCGAAAGGTGAATTACAGGATTGGGAGCTTTCCAAACTGTACGAAGAACCAAATTAGTTCAAACCAAAACTAACAGTGTTTAAATATACATCCAGGATGGGTTGGAAAGAATTGTCTTTAATTTGTTAATTGAAAGAATTTTAGTATGCTTATGCAATGATTTAATTAAAGTATAGAAATTACGAGAAGTAGACCAGCATTGCTAGTCTCGGTTCCAGACCATGCGACTTTTAATTCCTCCAGAGTATAGACTCACTCTGCGCCAGCGGACTGAAGATAGTAGGATGATCAACAGGATGGGTTAATGAAATTTAATTTAACGTCTGGAAGCCAGGCTACCTTATTGCACGTTAGTGATGGAATTAAATACCACTGAACTAGTATTGTGACTCTTTTCATCATTATTTGGTTAACAAACTTCAAATCTTGACTCGCTTTTATCTCTATACTCACTCGTAGTATTGTTAATTGTTTGGCAGGGCTACAACATGATAATGACACTTTCACTTGAGAGTCTTATAATATGAGTAAAGTTTGTTCACTTTTGAATGAAATAAGTCCCGTTACTCGAATTTACTTTGCACCTGAGAATGACAGGTGATTGACGCCCACGCCCAATGACCTGGTATAAAAGAATTTCATTTCCGGTTTACTTTTTTTTCAATTGGATTAATGTCAATGTTTAGTTATCACTTACGATTAACGACACTTCCATTGTGTGGCGAGGAACGCAGTAGTTTCTTTCCGCACGAGAATCAATGCTGCCTCCGTAAGTTCACAATGGTAGGTAAATATGTCACACACAACCATTGTTACAATTCGGAAAGAACATACAGTATTACGTAACGTGAACTCGAACTATTCTTGGTGAAAAAAATACGACTTGCAAGAAATGCATAATAACGCTTAGGACAAAAATAACAATAAACATGCTAACTACGTAACATATTATTACTAACATTATATTAGTAAATAAATATATTATATACCTGGATTTTCTGTATACTTTTCTTTTGTTTGAAATAAAGAAATGATTAAACAACAATATGATAATATAAATCAATGAATAAATGAATAAATTAATTAATAAAATAACGAGTTTGTTGATATGACCAGGGATTACTAGTAAGTAAATATATTTATTGCTATTATTCCTCGCTGTTGCACAGGACAAGATATCAACTCAGATTGCAGGCAAGATGAGTTACCAAGAAAATTTATGCGTTTTATTACCAAGAGATCATGGAAGTGGAGAAGTGTCAAATTCTACCAATTGGTGTATGATATACCGTGGATATATACCTAGACAAACTGTTGCATGATTTACACCGTATTAACTTAACTGCCGCAGACGATTTGTCTGGTTTCACGCTGCGATAATCCGCAATCAAAAGCAATCAGGCCCTTAAAATACTGTGAATTGGTAGGCCACACACAAACACAAAGAAACAATATTACAAGTGGGAGGAGTCGATAGCGGATTAATCGTTATCGCTTTAATCTCGTTATCGGATCGTCTTAATGAGCGAAATGTATCTATTGAGAATTAATTATGTGCATGAACCAGTATATACCACCTTGGTGTACAGAAGCGCTTATAGCAGTCAATGACCACACACATGGTAGATGTTGGTTCTGGCGAGCATGCACGTACAACGAACGAGTGGGCGGAGCAGATTTGTCACCATAGTACATGTACATAATCTTTATCTTTTCCACGGACAACTTTGCGTCATGTTTATAAAACAGAGATAAACATTGATGATAACGATGGTCTATACTCGTCTGACTTCGGCAGTGGTTGTAATGAAATTAAACGTGCCTCATTAGGCACGTTAAAGGATCAGGTAAAGCTGTATATTATTGCTGTGATCGTAATCGAATGGATAGTCTGGCACTGACTCCAACGCGACTGGGAGTCAATGGACATCTCCTCTGTTACTAACTTTAAAGGGAATGACGTGACCGGGAGAACCCAATAAAATGATGTAGGCCTACACTGCACCATGGAGGTATACATCCATGATCTGACCAAAGAGCTATTTCATCTGACTGTGCCAAAGTTTTCATTGACAGGGATATTTGTCTACACTGGAAAACATTGTCTTGAATTTGTTCAATTGAAGGGGACATCCCTCCCGCAGCACAGCAAACAACCACTCATGCCCTTAGGTTGTCATATGAAGGACATGTCTGTGAAATCTGAAGATCAGTAATTGCTTAAATTATGAAAAAAATGTGCAAAATACAGGTGCCGTTTGGTGTACGTTCTATGCTGTGAATTTTTGTTTCTATACAGGAGACAGTAATTAAAATTGCAGCCTATAGCCTATACTGTTAGAGGAACTTTTGAAATCAAAAGGAAACATTCAATATCAAATCTCTCACACGAAATACTTTGAGCATCATAACTTCATTCTAGCAACAGTTTTGTGATCCCTTATTCTTGATCACTCTCAATTATATTTCCATTTAATACCGAGTTGGAAGTTACCACACAAGAACGCTACTTTCATTGGTACGCAGTTTGATCTTTTTAACAAAACAGCAATACTTTTGCAACCACTAAACATGTTACCATTGTTATCACAATCAACCACTTCTACCACTATCCCTATCAATTCATTGTTATCATCACCATCCTATTAAATGCTATCACAATTTTACCACATAAGTACATCAAATCTTAAATATGTCTTTATACACTGCAACAAACCCACTCACGAAGCCAAAATATATTTATTGCATATATTCTATACACCTGACCAAAGATCACAATCTTAAACTTCAAATCGCTGACAATATGGGCGAAAAAGGTGCCACATCAGAAATTTAGTAAAAATGTTATCCAGACAACTTGTGGGATTATAATTATATTAGTATTTTGAAGCTCCTTGGTAAAATTTACCCATTTTCCCGATTTATATGTGTGTAATATCAAGGAGCTTCAAGCTCCTTGGTAATAATAAGTAGAACTTCTAGGCCACGGTAATAAATGTTTTCCCACAATTATTTTGTCTCAGTTCATGTAGTAATACATAACAAATTTAGATAGATCATAATCACTGTTAAAACAAATATGGTGCTTCAAGAAAACGAATATTCGTGAATGAAAGAAAGCGCCAGACCAGAAAATATTGTAAACAAAACATAATAGATATAGAAAACATTAAAACAATTCAGACATAATATTAATGAATCAAGAATTGAAAGAGAATACACAAGTCTACCTGTTGATACTTGCAGAAACGAACAAACATGTTTTACAGTCAACTGATTTCAGACCTTCCGACTGTGGAAGCAGATGGTCATTCCTAAAATTCCCTTGACAGTACGAGAAGAGAAGTATGTGTGTCGAACAACAACCGAGACACACTTCGTTGTTGGTGACATATGCTGTTACACAGGAATCCCACTACTGACAAAGTACGCTAACACGAAATCAATACGCTGAGGACTAAGGTAATTGTTGGCCGATAACCCCGAACACAACAGGACAAGCCAGAGCTCATGCAACGCAACGGAGCTTACTCCCGGACCGGGAGCTCCTAAACCTGCCAAATCTCCTCACGATTTTATTGGCATATGAATGAATTAGTCCCAACATACTATAATACAAATGGTAATTTACCTCTCACCTGGAAACCAATGAAATGTGAAATTTTGATGATAAGATTTTTTCAGCATCAACCGTACTGGTGTTGTTCTCTTTAATTTGCGGATATACAGAGAGCACTAAAATTTAACACCAGACCTTTATAGTTTTGCTGAAGCAATAATGAAATACAGAAGTCGAGCAAATATGTTTTTTAATATGTGTTTTAAATTTTTATATCAGGAGAAATACACTTACCTTAAATAATTTTTATCAATCGAGGTGTGTGTTATCAAACAGCATGACCTCTTATTACGCAGCCAAACACACAGACATTGTGAAGTGTAAGAAGATATGATAATTAATTAGCCATGATTCGAAACGGTCATCAATTGCGAGCAAAAATTTATAAATCGCGAATCAGTATACACTGTTTAGATGGTTTCTGGAGCTGCCTGTCAAAGTTTCGTGGTCAAATGTATCGTATTGATACAGAAAAATGTTTGTATCTTACTTATGTATATGGCTATCCGAGGAATAATCTGGAGTGTTGCCATATAAAATTTGCTGTAATACTCTTATATGGATGGAAATTTCTATACTTTCATAATTGATGCATCAACATACTTAAATCTTTCAATTACAAATTAAAGACAATTCTTTCCCCAGCAACCCATCCTGATTGTATATTAAACCACTGTTAAGTTTTGGTTTGAACCTAATTTGGTTCTTCGCTACAGTTTGGAAACGCTCCCCGAATCTGTAAATTCCAGCCTTTCGGCCTAACTATACCCTCAAGAATCCCATGATAAATTAAACCCGAATATAATAATCATATATCGGATGAATGTATTATTAATGATTATGATGTTGGTTAGAACTGTGGATCTTCTTGACCGGCAGACGCAGCCAAGATGGCTCAGCTTGTACATGTGGGCACATCACATTAGATTTATAACAGGATTCTCGTAAGAATCGAAAAGCGCGCGAAAAAATGTCCTCGCAGCACCTTCACACGTCGGAACCCTATTAACCGTCGCAGTAAAATATGGTGTTTTTAGAGAGGAGGCACTTTCGTATACTTTATTTTAGTCCGGTCTGTGCTCTTCAGCTTGTTCACCGACAAGAACCGGCGAACTGCCACTATTTAGTCTTTAGAAGAGGCGAAGACCAAACATTTTACCACAGGCGATCGTCGTTGTTTGAACCTTCACTCATTGCACAACCCGAGAAGTAGGATTATGGATCAACTCGGATACTCTTTTGATACAAAAAATAACCGTCGTCATTAGATCGGAGCAAAACAGTATAACCAAAACACACTTGCCGTGGAGTAGGCCTGTCAGTTCTGGTCTTCCCCCCCCCGATAAGTAAAGGCGACGTGACTCCACCCTCAACCCCCCTCACATCCACATTACTCACACCCACATCCACCACCGTCTCCACACGATTCTGTATGTTTGTAGATGTACCTTCTTCATGTGACTGGTTTATATTCTATTACATAGAGCGGCGTGCAGATTGTCAAAACCGGGTCATGAGTGATATGGAAACCTGTGTAGCCTCCTTAAAGGTCATTGGCGTAACATTTACCACAGTTAAAAAAATTCCTGAGACGTAATCTGAATTCCCCCATTGTACCAGTATATCTTGATGAGGTCCTAATGAATGCCTAGAAAATGAATTGTATTTAGCAAATGATTATTTAGTGCTCTTCTAAAAGCAACTATATAACACTGTGGAAGACCCGTTGTAAAAATTGTCGAACTTTTGCTATCCTGAACATATCTGACCCAGTGTTTTGAATGACATAAAATAAAACCATAGAACACAAAAGTTTGGACCCCGAGCCGCGCCGCCCCCCCCCGGCCCCCCCCCCCAGTGTTATGCTGTCCATAGTAGCAATGATGGCGTGCAGATACAAATTGGCACTTAATTTGTATATCGGGGTCGGACGCCAGGGACTAGGAAATTCATGCAACCAACAACGCAGTCTATGGAGAAAAAGCTGGAATTGGGTCTTTCAAATGATTTCACTTTTTTAAAGCAGCTTTAAAGAGAAAAACACACAGTCACCCGCGGTTGATGCTGAAAATCTTACGTCCAAAATTTTCCAACATTTCATTGTTTTCCAGGCTGAGAGTAAGGATTACATTTGCATTTAAATGTTGGGAACGTAATCCCACTTCATATCACATAAAAGCTGAGGAATTGCAAGTTATGAGTACCCGTCGGAAGTGAAGCTCCGTTGCTTGCAGTGGTGTATGGCAAACAATTACACCTTAGTCCCACGTATTCGATTTCTGTGTTAGTACTCCTTTCAGTAGTGGGATTGGCTAACAGAGTATGTCCAAAACGAAGATGTTCTGTTGTATTTCAAACTACTCTCTGCCCTGTCCAAACTGTACGTGACATTTTTAGAATACCATACTGCTTCACAGAAGGTCTTGAAAAGCAGTTGATGTAAAAATGTTGTGTTTCTTGCCAAGTAATCAACCATACTCGTGTATTCTCCTTTTCTAATGATTGTTTTACCTGCAATTTTTTCCAGAGGCTTCATTTTAACTGTACTATCAAGCATTCATAGTAGGCCCCATCGGGAATCATGTAGCTCAGATTTTTTAAAAACTGGAAAGCATTTTATACAGTGCCCTTTAAAAAGTGAAATCTAACGTTGACCCAGATTCACTTGCCTATTTCCTTCCATAACAGACACTTACACTGTGTGTTAACACCTAGTTTTATTATCCCTTAATTGCATGAGTATAACTTTGCCATCTGGCGTGTAACTTTCGCAAACTTGTGTATGTCTAGGGTGTTTATGTTGTCCATTTGAACACTAACTATGTACTTAGATATCAAGTTTGACAATTTTTTTAAATTGAAAGCCTCCACAATGTTACCTATCACTTTAACGGGATCCTTTACCCCCATCACAATGTACCCTCCGCTTCACAAAATACTACAAATAGTTGCCGAAAAAAGACTTTTCCTGCTCATCCAGTGTCCAAGGTTTTATAGCTAATAAGTTATGCCACAGAATACTTTGACAAAATAATGAAAAAGCACAACTATTGATATTGCCAATACAGTAACTATTTTCTGCGTCCTTTCTTTATGAGAAGGGTGTCTGTATTGTGTAACATTTGAAAAATAATGTTTTCATTTGATACATCTGATTTAGAAACAGATTTGTCGAAATGTTTATGAACGCAGAAAGTGCACACGAAACAAGAATCGCTGTAGTCTAATTCGTAACCAACGTGTTTTTAAGCGCCTAGTGTTTAAAATGATGATATCGTTAATGTTTATCCTTTACACTATAAATGTGTTTCCCCCGAACGATCATTTCAAGAACGCGCGATTGGACTGGCGGGTACACTGCGAACGTGTACGGGACGAGCGGCCAGCCGAACTT